>CAUJRU010002114.1:0-93683 GCA_963277665.1 Viscum album | reverse complement strand
ACATCTCTGCTCACCAGCTGACCACCTCCCTCGGTGCACCCCAATCTTCTACCTCTATCCTCCGGACCGCCAATGCCCTCGACACCCCGACCTCCAAGATTCCGCGCTCCATCAATCACCATGCCTCAAACCCCCTTCTGCAATGTCCTAATTCTCCAAAACCACCATCTGAAATCCCGCCTCACCCCTGGATCACATCTGTTCCAAGGCCCTCTATTCCTCAACCCCCCTTGTGCTCCATCCTTTGTCGCCGAACCCCCCAGTCGACAGCCCGCATCACACATGGCTCTGATCCACACCTAGGCTCTCTGTTCCTTTGGCCAGCATCCACACTCCAACCCTCCAGCGTTATGCCTTTCCCCATCCTCACCCTGCCAACCTGTGGCCTTCCATCCACCACCTACTGACAATACCCCCCTCTGACCTACTCCCATAGACAGACATCCCCTTTCATCCAGCCTTCTCTATCCACCAGACATACCATGGCTGCACCGGCCAAACCCAATGCTCTAGTACGATTATCTATTTATCTATTTATTTATTTCTTTTCCTCTATTTCACATTTGGTATTTTTTATTTTTTTCTACACCCTCATACCACCACAATTGTGTGTCGTGTTTTTTTTTCTCGCTGTTAAGAATGCACAGTTGTTCCGTAGATCATTTTCCCTTCTTCCATCAATGTTTTTCTCCATCCACACATTATTTGATGTAAGGGAATCATTATTTACATTTCTAAATACTTCCACATAATTCTTTCATGTTTTTAAATAATTATTTTACTTTATTCGTGCCTTTTCAAATTAATTTGTTGATATTTAGTAGTTTTTACAATTTAGTAATTTTAGGTAAAAATAGTTTGTTATATTGTTTTATAGTTCGTGTAATTTGTTTCATCTTCTCACAAATTTTTAATAAACTTTTTGATTCTTTATAATGTTGTATATAAATCATTTGGTCTGTTACTTGATTTTCTTATAAATTTTTTATATTCTTCATGAAATTGTTAAGAATTTTTTTGGTTTGTTTTATAAATCTTCCAATATTTTATTGTTTTTGAAAGACATCGTGAATATGGTTTGGGGTGAGTTTCGAATTGAAAATAGTTTACTTGAAAAATTTGATGTATTTGAGTGTTTTCGTGGAAAAATCTGGTTAAGGGGTCAATTGAAATTCTTTGTAATGTTTTTTGTTTTTCTTAAATATATTTTAAATTTTCAAATTATGTTATTCCCCTTGAGTGATTTATGAAGAGATTAAATAAATGAAGACTTTTAATGTGTAGTTTTTTGTAAATTGGAAAACATGTTTTTAGAGGGTTTTTTTTATTGTTTGACAATTTGGTTTGAAACATTTGTTGGTGTTTAATGTTGTTTTGAAAACGGATAGTAAATGTTTATTGTTATGGAATTTTTTTAAATACATGTTTTAGTAAATTCTTGTTTTCATGAATTAACATTGGCATGCTCTGGTTAGTCTCACCATGTTTGTAGGAAATGACATTTATTACTGTTTGGGAAATATTTTTATGTGTTTTGGTAAATGGTTGAATGGGGTAAAGTTGAAACCCATTTAGAAACATTGAAAAGGTATGTGGAAAACCCCTATTTGGTTTGGTCTCTTTCATCTTTGATTGATCGTGAGTCAAGAGGGTCCTTGGTATGGTACTGCATTTTAGAATATTTATTTTAAGGCAAGAGAAAAATCTTGAGGTGCTCAGGATGGGGATGTATTTTGTCTCAGTCTTGGTTATATATATGACTTGTTTTTTGAATGTGTGGAACACCTCTTTTTAAACATAGCATGAAAACACAACATAAAAGGGGGTTTACTAAGAATTATTATTGCACTAGTTTAGACTATGCACTCGCTAGTGACCCTTAGTACAGATTTCTCATGTTAGGGTATTGGGCCCCCCGGTTAGGCGAGATAGGGAAACACAGAGCATTTGGGTGTTATGACTTAATCGATAGTAGGAATTCCTTCAAGATGAGTCACATGTATAGTACATTTTAGTCTTCCTCCATGTTCCTAAGTTTTCTGTGATTCTTTGATACGAGCACTGTTAGAACCATTGTGCTTGTTGTGTGTGTGGAATCATACCCTTGAACATGGTTTTGGGGTTTTCATGGAAAAAAATTGTATGTGTGGTTGTTTTTAAAAAGTATTTCAATGTAGCTATCTTGGAAAAGATTGTATGAGCCTCTGTTTATTTATTTTATATATGTTTAAATTATAATGGAAATGGAATCGTGATTAACAGTTTTCATAATGCATTGTATTTATAAAAACCATATTTTTTATAATTGTAGTTAAATCTTGTATTATTGGTCTATTTTGGAATAAGAAATTGCATGGATTCCATGTTTCATTTTTGGAATCCTTACTGACCATTTTTATGCACACTCCTATTTAATAATTTCAGATGATTATTCCCATTACTTGGGTTCTATTGGATGGATTTTTCATGGTTTGAGAATGCTCGACCCTTGGTTGGGAGGTGACCTAGAATGTCACGTGGATGTCTGTTGAGTTGTTCAGTTTTATTATTTTATACTACTAGAGTTTAGTTTTATCCATATTTTTATTTATATTTATCCTTTCGGGAATAATCATTCCAATTTATTAGGTTTTAAGGTTTCACACTAGTTTCTAGCCCCTGGGGTTTGGAAATACCCTTTGGGCCATGCTGCTGATTGACTCATGTGACCGGTTCAAGTCAACCAAGGTTGTATTTTTACAAAATGGTATCATAGGAGGCCCTTATTATTTGGGGTATCTGGTATATGGAGATTAGGACTATCATTTCTCCAAAGGTAGGTATGAGAAGGACGTCATGAACCCTCACTCATTCCGATCCTCGATTCTCCAGGGGATGTCCAAGAATTGAGTTGTTGTTTCATTCTAGTTTGTTTTATATTGGGGGATGACAACAAAGGCAAGATGATGTTGCATCGTCATTTCACTTGGAGTAGTTAACTGTGTGGAGTTTGAGTACACTATTTATGTTCCTCTTAGTTTTTGATATATACTTGGGGCATGACCCACTACTATGTCCCCCGGTTAATCCTGACTACTAGTCCCTCCAATCAGTAGTTTGATGCTTTTTGAGAGTCATATTATTTATGGTTGGTGTAAGTGTGCTTTTAAAAACTAAAAAAGGTTTTTGAAATTAGAATTATTTCTTTTAAATAGATGGAAATGCATGATATTGGATTTAAAACATAAGGCTCATGGTTTAAATGATTGTTGTTTTCTTGAAACTTGTAGAGATATGTTTTGGGTGCAACATCGAGTACTTGTTATGAAAATTTTCAAATGTGAGGTAATGCATGGGAAGTGTGTGTTGGTGTGTATGGATTAAAGTGGATGAAGACATGTGAAACAGTTCATGGGATTATTGGCGTGTGTACTTGGAATTAAAGGATTGACCTTGTTTTTCTAAAAAAAATTAAGAAATGGTTTTTGAAAAGTTAATTTGGGTTTGTCTTTGTATTTTCATGGGTTTTGAGTTGTTTGTTTTTAGACGAATGTGCCTTAAATGATATTACATCATCATGATTTTGGTTTTGGCTCTGTGTTTTTTATGTTGTTTAGAAAATTCCACCCAGAAAGGTCCCCAAGGTTTTAGAAAATTCAATCCTAGTTTTCAGTCCTTTTGGCACGTTGCCTATCCTTTATAGTGATTGAGTCCCTTTAGAGGCAGAAAATTTTCTTGAAGACTTAAAACACATCTTCATTGTATTGGGAACTCTCGATGCTGTTAGAGTGCATGCTGTTTTGGGTCTGTTTGATGGTCCGGTACGAGATGAATGAGATTAGCTCGCCCCTCCGTCAATGCATCTTTGGTTGATATGGGATGTCTTTAAATTCATATTTATTTGATGGTTTATACCTAAGGAGGTGAAGACTTAGGAAAGTGAAAACCTAATAAGTATTCGACATGGCCAACAGATTGTGAAAAAATTTATTGGCTATTTCAAGGAACTTGTGTCATCTTCTTCGGAGGTAGAATCATAGGATTTGAGGAATACTTCCCTCTACATTGAGGGTCTTCATACAGAGATCATGGAGTGAGTCCTCCGTTCTAGGGACCGTCATTTTTAGAAGTTGGTCGATGAGGTGTTCCTAGCTGAGTTGGTCTCCGAAGTGCATATGGTTGGAAAACCATAATTTCCAGTTGCTCTTGATGGTTCCCCATCTAAATAGCAGGGGGACCAGAGGGACCAATTTCTAATGAGTCCTCTATAGTTTTTCTGGCTTCCTGTTTGTCGGACCATTCATTGGCGTGCCACTTGTGTGGCCGGTGTTTCCACGTAATGTCATCAAGTCACATGACTCCAAATACGTGATGTTTTGGTAGCTGTCTGGGTTACATGGAGAAGTTATGCATGAATCACTGCCTAAAGAAGATGTTGTGATATGAGGAATTACAATGCCTAACTATAAGGCCAGAGATGCTTCATCCATTAGAGCCTCAGCCACTTGTCATGGGTTGAAGCTCGTTCACATTCAGGATTTGTTTGGGATATAAAGCCTCAGTTCGGGTTTTGTGTTCTATGTTGGTAGTAGAAAGTTTAATTCTTCTCATTAATGTTTATCTAAGGTTAATGTTTTGACATTGAAATTTCATTGTTTTCTCGTGGAGTTATGATGGAATCATTATTTTATAATACAGGAAGTCATGTTTCTGTGGACGTGGTTATATGGGTCGTGTGTTTTCATAAAAGTGTGGCTGGACCTTTTATGGGTTGATCTCAGTTTAGCTATTTTCATCTAGAGATGTAATTGTTTGTGGAATAATTTTTTATTGTGGTTATTCTTAGATTCACTGATTTTGGTAAGTTCTTCCCAGATGTGAAGTGTTGGGGTTTTTTGGTCTCGATCAAGAGTTCCATGTTTCAAGAGAGGTTTTGTTTTGATTGTGTATAAATGTTTTTTGGATCGGTTGGGAGTTCTTTGTCGCCGCCCCCTCCTGGTGTGGTAATTTTGGGTTTTAAATTTTTTTTTCTGGTTTAGTTCTTATTGTGGCGATAACTCTCTTCTGTTCTTCTATACTCTTGTCTTGTGATTTCTTTTGGTTTTAATCGAGAATGGATTCTTATTTTGTCTATTGTCCTTCCATGTTATTTTTGGGGGATAGAAAGTGTCTCTGGAGGAGATAATTGTCACACACAAACTTTTATGTATATTTTTATTCTAAAATTTATTGTCTTTGAGTTACCTAGTCGAGACTTTAGTTTATCGCGAGACCAAAAGTTTTGTCGTTAATATTTTTACAAGGCATGAGACCCATGCACAGTCACCGCATGGTTGGTGGTAGCCATTCAGTCAGCACATGATTCGGGAAATTGATTGTGTTTCTTACTATTATTATTATTTCATTATTATTACTATTATTATCATTAATATTATTTTTTTATTAATTTTTATTATTGTAGTTTTTATTATTGTCATTTTTAGTATTATTTTTTTCTCTTAAAATTGTCATTTGTATTATTATTATTTATATTATTATTGTTATTATTATTATTAATTTTATTGTTAATATTTTTATTATTGTTATTATTTTAATAATAATATTATTAAATGAATGGAAAAAACATAACATAAGTCTAACTAGAGGTGCACGCCCCCTTCCCTTTTATTGTTCCCCTACAAGCATACCCTTCTAACATGTTTTCTTGGTTCGGCACACCATCCAGCAGCCTGAGTCCCTTCAATAGCTTTTCAACTCTAGCGCTCTACATTGTTGTGCTCTATGCCATCCAGATCTCGCCACTCCCTAGCCTCACCCATATAGGACCTTGTCACTCCCCAGTTGACTATTGCACTCGATGTACCCAGATCCTTTGCCTGTGGCCTCCCAAGTACCTCCAACCTTGACACCCGTCCTCCGGACTTCCATGATTCAGTAGGCCACCGCACCTCGACCCCCCTTGTGTTCAGGCCTTAGCCTTCGAACCCTCCATCCAACAGCCCGCCTCACCTCCTGGCTCCCATCCGCATCAAAGCCCTCCGCGCCTCGACCCCCCTTGTGCTCCGACCTCAGTCATTGAACCTTCCAGCCGATTGTTCGCCTCACCTCCAGGCTCCCATCCATGCCTAGGGCCTCTGTACGTTCGGCTTATAGCAACACTCTGGCCCTCCAGCATCCATCCATTCCACATCCTCACCCATCCAAAGAACGGCCTTCCATCCACCTCATGTTGACCATACCCCCCTCCTACCTCCTCCCATCAGCACACAACCCCTTTCGTCCAGCCTGCTCTATCTGTATGACCTCCCTTTTATTTGTCATCCAAACCCCCTGATCTGGTAGAGTTATCTATTATTTATTTATTTTTCATAATCTCACCTTTGTAATTTCTATTTTTTGGATAAATCCTTATACCACCTCAATTGTGTGTTGTGTGTTTTTTCTCAATGTTAATTATTTGTTGTTGTCCTGCCGGGCATTGTCCCATCTCCCTTCAAAGATTTTCTCCACCCACACTTGATTTGAGGTAGAAGAATATGCATTTCCCTCTCTAAACACATCTACATAAAGCTTACTTGTATTTAATTAATTATTTCCCTATATTTTTTCATCTGTAAATTAATTTGTTGATATGCTATAGTGTTTTGAGTTAGTTGGTTTTGGTAAAAAATAGTTTGTTATAGTGTTTTTAGGTTGTGTAATTTGTTTGACCTGTTAATAATTTTTTTAATAAATTGTTTGATTGTTTATAAAAGTTTTTATAAATAATTTGGTCTATTACTTGAATTGTTTATAAATTGTTTGTCATGTTCATGAATGTTTTGATAAATAGTTTGGTTTTTTTTATAATGTTCCATAATTTTAGAGATTTTGAATGACATTGTGAATATGGTTTTGTGTGAGTTTGGAAAGGAAAACTGTTATCTTCACAAATGTGTGGTATTTGAGTGTGTTCTTAGTTATATTTGGTTAAGGGTCCATTTAACATGTTTTCTAAAGATTTTTTTTTCCAAAATGGATTTTTAATTTTCAAAAAAAATTCATCCCCTTGAGTGGTTTCTAAGAAGAGTTTTTAAATTTTGTCTTTTAAAGTTTTATTTTAAGTGTTTTTGGAAAAATTATTTTTAAGGGGTTTTTATGGTTTGGCCATTTGGTTTGAAACATGTTTTTGTGATTTACATTGTTTTGAAAATGGATTGTAATTTTTTAATGTTATAGCTTGTTTTGGTAAATTCATCTATTAGTGAATGATCATTGGCATGTTTTTGTTCCTATGAAAATGTTTGTAAGAAATAACATTTATTACAATTTTGGAAACATTTATAAATGTTTTGGTAAATAGTTGAAGGTGGTAATGCTAATGGCCCATTTAGGAACATTTAATTGGTATGTTGGAAAACCCCACTTTTGATAGGTCTCTTTCATTTTCTATTGATCATGAGACAAGAGGGTCCATTGTATGGGCCTCCTTTTGAGAATATTTATGTTATGGAATGAGAGTAATCTTGAGTTTTTCAGGGTAGTGCCAGATTTTGTCGCGTGCTTCGTTAAATATACATGTCTTGTTATTTTAATGTGTGACACACCTCTTTTTGGACATAGCATGAAATCTAAGTATTTCAATTGGTTCACTAAGAACGATTGATGCACTAGTTTATACTATGCATAGACTAGTTTTCAATAGTAATGATTTTTCACTGCTATGGGATTGGGACCCTCCGTTAGGCCATGTATGGAAACAATAAGCGTTTGGGGGTTATGACGTCTTCGAGAGTAGTCATTCCTTCATGATTAGTCGCATGTATAGTATGTTCTGGTCTTCCACTAATTTCATTGGTTTTCTGTGATCATTTGATACACACTTTTTTATTAACATTTCCCTTGATATGTGTGTGGAATCATACCCAGGAACTTGCATTTGGGGTTTTTATGGAGAAACATTGTTTGTGTGATAGGTTTTAAAATGGATTTCAAAGTAGCTATTTTGGAAATGTTTTTGTGCACCTCTATTTATTCTTTCCCTCTTATTAAATATAAGGGAAATGTAACCATGAATTTTAATTTTTCACATGCATTTTATATTTGAAAATATTATTTTTTTAATAACTATTGGTCCAACTAGAATTATTGGTATGTTATGGAATTGGAAAATGCAAGGATTGTGTGGTTCATTTTTGGCATCCCAGCTGAGCATTTTTATGCTCATACCTATTTTATTATTTAAGTTACAGGTTCCCTTCCAATAGGTTCTCTTGGATGGATTTATCATTGTTAGATCAAGGTCTTCCCTTGGTTGGGTTGTGTCCAAGAAGGTCACGTGGAGTTATGTTGAGATATTTAGTTTTATTTTGTTCCACTGCTAGAGTTTAGTTTTATTATTCTATTTTTTATTCTTTTGGTCCAAATCTTTCCCAGCGAATAGGTAATGATGCCTAAAAATTGTTGCACACCCATGGGAATTGAAAATGCCCTTTGGACTATGTCTCGGACAGTCTTGGGTGATCGTTCAGGGTCAACCTGAGTGGCTTCCTAATAGTGTGAGTTTTTAAATTACTAGGGAACTACAGATTACATATATACTAATAAAAAAGTATGTAATATGTGCATCATATTTGATCCTAAGGAAAAAACATCGGGATAAAAAATGAACCAAATCCACCATCGATCTTCTAGTTTGCATCCCCAATTGACTATTGCATATTTGAGTAGTTGTGGAATTTTTTTTAAGAAATACAATAACCCCATAGGGACCTATATATACACTATACAGATACAATGATCATACCTCAATCCTGATTAATAGGGTAAGTTAATACATAACTTGGAATCCCCCATCCCCATTCCCAAATGATATACCCCATGGTAGTAGCAATGCATTTGGCATTGTCTAGACAATGAATTATTTCTAAGACAAAGAAGGAACCAAAAAATAATTTATGACTGGGGTGACCAAATACTATTAATCCTAAGAAATTAAAATTACTAACCTCATTTTACCCATTCCCAATCTCTCAGACATCCAATAACACTCAAGAACCTTTTCGAACAATATCTGATGTATCTAATTAATACATTATTATATCATAGGACTTGATTGACGGGATCTATGAATATCCCTAGTGATTTTAAACATCCAATGATATAATTAAAAATGATTTCTCATAACCCCTATAGAATAATAGATGACATAGAATTAACAATGATCTACTGGTTTCACTATTTGAACCATGGGCTCCCTATTCATTTTAACTGGCCCTAAAATAAAAATTGAATTGAATCCAATAATACATAAATTAATTATGACTTAAAAATATATTGTTTTACCCTCAGTACTGTTAGAGTAGGTTCCCTTGAACTAGATTCTATGTACTTTATGATAAAAAATTTTGAATGGTTTGTAATATTAATAAAATACTTATCACATCATGATTATTCTTCTACATGAAAGATTATGTGATAATGTCCAAAGAGTATCTACTACACTAAAAGGTCATTGAAGTTCAATGTTGTGATGAGAACCAGGATGTGCTATGATATTATTCTTGAATATATGTTCAGTAGCTGTATGATATCATTTTAGGGACACAAATGATATCAACCATCAGGGGCGGAGACTCATAGTACATTGAGGTACCATCTTATGGTGAACTCCCATGATAACGTCGAGTAGGGTATTATGTGAATGAGACCCGACAGTAGGAAATCAATATTTATATGTGTCACTTTTTTCCAATATATGGATGTGTGTATTAGTCCTTAGACTTTAATAATATTATTAATTAATATTATGGGTTTCATACATTGATATATTGATGAAAAGCACGAAGACATATGTTCTTAGTGACAAAGGATATGTTGGATGCCTCAGGATTAAAATTTCATTAATTAATAAGGTCAAAAATTAAGTATCCATTCTATTATTTAATGAAAGATAATTTCTCACTACCATTGACATAAATGATACAACCAAAATAAATCCATATCCATTGTGTTCTATAAGAAATTTATATTTCCAGAAAGTCAAAGTAAGATATAATTGGTCATATTGTTTGATGGCACGGGTATTTGACTAGTTCGATTAGAGATTTTATGATAAAGGGATTATATTACAATCTATGAATGAGAAAGATGTGACATGTCTTTTTATCATTAACATGTTTTTCTATAGGTTCATTATCATTTTTTAGATGCTAACCATGGACTTTGGGCTGCTTCACCTTATTCCACTTAGGAAGAGGCAAAGCGGGTCACACACTAAGTGTATTCAAAATTTCAATAATATAATATATATATATTATTGTTTTTTATTTATCTAGTTGAAGAAATCGTATTCTCATGTATGGATTAATAATTATTCAGTTATGTTTGGTCTCATTTAAATAATTATTTTCTATTTAGTAAATATAATATATTATTATTTATTAGAGATTAATGTATTGATATTAATTTAATAAGTATATAGTCATTATTCAAGGTAAGATAAATATTCTGGAGGAATATTGGATAGTTGTTTTATGTCTGGAATGAAATGATAAATATTGAATATTATTCTATTTATTAATATTTAATTATAATTATACTGTTAATGGAATGTCAGGATAAAATGATATTATTATTATTATTTGAAATTGGGTTTTAATAGGATTAAATAAATAATTAAAGGAACTTGTAAAATTATTTTAATTTATCCCTAATGATATATAAAGTCAGTTATGTAATTTTATCCAAGATCCAATTAATTTATCTTGGTTGTGCATAATGTATTTGGAGAATACTCTAAAGACTAGAGTAATCCCATCTCCAAGAATTTTTCTAATAATGAAGAGAAATCCTTCTCCACCAGATCAATGAGATAGATTTGGATATGATTATTTAAGCGATCCAAGGTGGACAATGCGAGTGCATAGATCTATCGCACTATATCCCTGAGATTCTTTTGACTATATCTTGAGATTCATGGAACACTTGTGGATCAATAGTATACGAAATATAAACATGGTTTTTATATCGTAACGATAGTGGAAATTATATTTGACACTGGAGTATTCAACAAATAACTAATTCAACCAAATTTAATTATTTATTGTATTAAATTAATTATAAATAATATTTGGTTAAACTCTCTCTCGATTCTAGAATAATTAGTCATTGTCTATTATATTGATTCAATATAATTGATCATGGTTTTCATCGTCGCATAGATCTCAGATTCATCAAAAATTATGGGAAATAAATATAGGCATCACCCATGATACACTTCAACTTCATCCAAAACCATAAAGTGGTATCCAAATATTCACATAATTATTTATAATTATTTAAATTAGGTTGGTGATTTACAAATTTTAATTTAGATTTTCAATTCTTTTTTAATAATTATGTTAACCTGAATTGTGTGATCTATTTATTAATCCTTATTTTCTCGTAGATCTAATCAAGGCATTTAATTTTATAATTAAAATAATATCTAGGAACTCATCCAGAGGTGATAAGGTATATAGTTGGACAACTCCAGACTACACACCATGTATCCAGTGTTACACACTAAGTAGTCGCATCCAAGACATCATAATTGATATTAAAATCAATCCAATATTATTCATTGATAATAGAATCAATTACACAGACAATGCACCATGTCATGACAAGAATTTATGATCACATGGTCAGATAGACTACACACTGTGTATCCCAAATACAAAGAATTTTGTTTTATTGTGTCACATATGGGTAATGTTTTCTATTTTGAGGGAACATAATTGGTTACTGTGTAACTTAGAGTTAACATAGATTCTGTCCCATTGAACATACCATGTAATATAAATTTTTAGAGGCATGGATTACATGTTGACTCCCTTGGAGTGTATATTGAATAGACGGTGAGAGTTGTACATGCCATGTATATTGGATCAACACATTGTGTGTTGTTACCAAGTTACACAGATTTAAAGTTTATTTATTTACAATTTTAAGTTTGAGGCATGTACTTGTGTGTGTTTATAATGATAGGAAACACCATGTGAAATGTTTTAATATACATAAAATGTTAAATGTTTAATTAATATATACAAAATGTTCAATATCGTCATATCATTTATGATTTTTATTTTAATTCATTCTCTACATGTGTTAAAGCATAAAACATTATAGAAAAATCATATAATTCTTGAAATCATTATACCAGTACTATTGGTCATAAAAATATCTGATATGATGTGAATTTTGTATTTTAAAGAGAATCAACTGTATATGAGTATAATACATGTGTAACATCCCAGTTCCAAAAGCCACCCAAAGGCGCCCCGTAACCGTTTGGTGGCATGGCCTCAAATGCATTTCCCCAAATGTGAGAGATTGTCGACTAGTAGTGAGGGCCTTGGGAGTGATAATGGGGAAAATATGCCCTCATTATCATATTACATAGTGGAAGAAAACAAATACATACAAGATAGGAAGCAATAGTGATGTCATACCAAAAATTAATAGTGGAAAACCGATAGCATAAACTGGAGAACATATATAAAATGATGCATGATACATAGGTCTTGGAAAAAATACAAACAAGTCACAATGCTAGAATACAACAGAATTAAACTAAAGTATAAAAGAAAAATGGTAAACTACTCCACAACATCACAATCCTAATCTTGGTCACGTGCTCTCCAGTTCCACAAAAAGTTAGGTACATGATGTAGAAGGGTGCTTTCCCTTATCTATACATGCAACAATATAATCTGTTTGGGCCCAAAATCATGGCCCAAACATGGTGTGAGACTAATCCCATTAGGAAATCACAACGAGATCTGTTCCTAATATTAAATGAGTATATAGAAGATAAAATTAGGAAATAGAAAACAGAATGGCGCTCAATAGTAAACAGTTCACATTTCAGTATCATGCAATAACTAACCAATAGGTAATCAAATAGGTAAAAAAAATAGGTAACCCTCTAGGAAGAACTCTCAGTCTAACCCCTATGGTCTTACCTAACATGTCCAAGAAACCCCTTGGGAAATATATTCAGTCTAACCCCTCTAGTTCATCTTAATAATAGACTCTCTGAGGAAGCACTCACCATCAATTCCCCCTATAGTCTCGTATCATAACTAAAGGCACTCTAGGGAAGAACTTACGTTTCATTCCCTCTGTGGCCCATATTGAGGAACTACTGACACTATGTAGAAGCATTCAACATCATTTTCCTCTATGGTATCACATCATAAAAATATGAAGACACTCTAGAGAATCCCTCAACATCCATTCTCTCAATGGTCTATACACCAGTTTCTGACAGCCCTGTGAAAGTCAAGAAATTGTAGCAACGCGTAACGACCAAGGTAAACCTGAAGAACTAAATGTCTAGCATTCTACAACACTATATCATAATAGAACAGAAGTCACAAAATCCTATAATACTAGGAATGGGAAAGTAAACAGTGGCATAATAGGCAATCAAGACCAAAAGGATCAAATAGGAAAAACATGCCAGGGAAATGCATCCAAAGCACAAAAATTCACCATATTCATAGACAATAAACATATACTCAGGCATACCAGCATAGTAGAGAATAAATAGGGCCGAAATGGAAAACGTGCAATACATTGTTCATTGGTATTGGGAAAATTTTCATATAAAACTCAAAGACTATATATGGAAAGGAACAAACCACTTTCCACGGGGTTAGAAGATCAATATACATGAACCTTGAAGCTTGAATCTCCTTAGAACGCCGAATATCTACAAAAAATGTCAAAAATATTCAATGAAGGATAAATTGATAAAGAATAGGAATCTGAAAATGAAGATCTAGGAGAAGGAAGAGCCTACCAAGGTGATCACAACGCAATTGACGGTGGTCGATTCAGAGAATAGGTGCTCGATCGGGGCTCTGAGATGTTCTGCATCCAGACCCTCACTCTCGGACAAACCAAACCTAGAAGGATTCAGTTTTTTTCATCATACGCGACCCTGGTGCATTTAATAATGAAAACAAAATACACAGTGTGTACTTTTGGAGTCCATGGTGTGTACATGTTGTTTCCATACTCCGCATTAGGCGCCTCCTGGTCACCACACAAGGCCGTGTGCAAGGCCACTACATGGCCAGCACACAGCTACCCGTGTCAACCTTGTACACAGCATGGACTCATAAAGTACATGGCATGCACTCATAAAGTACACGGTGTGTACTCATAAAGTACACGACATGTACTAATAAAGTACACCGTGTGTACTTCAAAAATTTATAAAAACTCCTCTTTTATCTAGAAGCCTATAAAAATGAAAAACATATCTGAAAAGAAGATCTAGGTTCATAAAAAATTCCCCATTTAATGAAATTTGTCCCCTAATATCCCTAGAATGGAGTAGAAGAAGAAACCCTGAATAGCTCCAGCCACTGTGATCGCACGTTTGCCTCCCTCATCTATGTCTCGTCATGTAATCACTCATGATGCCAAATCACCCACACCAGAGAAACAGACCGACCACGGAGAACCGTTGTACTGCGATCGACAATCTAGATAGGATGCTCCTCAAATGATGCATCCTCTTACAACACTACATCCTTAGGTTGAAAGACATGAGATGGGTCTGAGAAGTAACACTGAAGCTGAGAAACATGGAAAACATCATGCATAGCTCGGTACCTTTGAGGTAACTGCAACAGATAGGTAACTAGCCTGATTCTCTCCAACACCTCAAATGGCCTGATGTACCTTGGCGAAAGCTTACCATGTCTCATGATCCTCTTGAGTCCCAACCATGGTGTGACACGCAGGAAAACCTGACCACCTACCTCAAACTCCAAAGGTCATCCATGATGATCAACATAAGACTTCTGTCAAGACTGTGTAGTAGCCATCCTATTCCGAATCATCTCTATCTGCTCTGTTGTCTCCTAAACAAGATGATTTCCCAGCAAAGCTACCTCTTCTGCCTTGGTTCACGCCCAAATTTACCCAAGAGAAGAAGGGTAGAACGGTCCTTGTAGTGTAGCTTGGGTTGTCGATTCCACAGAGACCTAAGAAGATACCTAAGATACACAACCTAAGAAATGGATTTTTGTCTATGAAGTGGCCAACATGGATTGATTTTGGATGGTTTTTAAAGATATCTAAAAGATTTAAGTGGATTCAATTTAAAAGAATGAGTTGATCCTAGGTTATCGCTCGGGGTGGATTGGACGTATTTTCTTTTTAATGATTTCAATATCTTAAATTTGAGATGGGTTCATTTAAGGAGATAAAACAACATCATCACTTACTGGTTTAATGCCTACACCCTCTAATACTAATCACCTATACAATTGAAGGATCAATGTTTTGAGCACTTCAAGGCAAAGGATCGTATTAGTACTTGAAGTGTGTGGCCTTAAATTCAACAAGGACGATGGAGTTTAAAAATCATCAAATAAAAATCCCAATTAAAGAAGTGATTATACATTAATTAGGTGATAAATAACATCCAATCCAGCCCCTTGCTACTCCCTTGGATCAACCCATAAGTGGGTTAGCCCTCCATTGATCCCATGGTTTCAATGTAAGCGGAAAGTAGACTCATGAGGGAAGAAATGGAGAAGTAAAGAAAACAACAAAAATGAAATGATCACTCCACCGTTGTGTGAATAATTTCACAAGGTTTGGTGTGAATAACTTTACACCTTGATCCAACGGTATCAAAGTGATATTAAGAACAACAGAATAAGAGTAGAAGAAGAACTTTTATTAAGAAACTAAAGTGAATTGAACAACTTACATGTGAAAGACAAAATTGAGGCAACAAAAATGCAGCATAACATTACAATTGAACAAAGCATCCAAGATCTTTAACTCCTTCACCATCACTGCCTTAAATAGGCATTTTGGGAGCCTTGGGTCGAGCCTTCAACAGTAAAAGTCATCCCACTTGAGTATGGTAGGCCTAGGGTGGTGGAAAGTTTGTGGAATTTGGAATTTTCCACATTTGACCCGAGGTGGCAGTCAGATTTCATCCACCGAACAGACGGGTTTGGATGACCTTCTATATGGCCGAATCAGGGTAGGCAATAGATGAAACAAATGGAGCACCAGATGTCTTCTAACCGCCTGTAATGTTTGGGCCCATTTGGAGTTGTGGATTCCGAGATATTATCAAATTGGTGGAATGTGTTTCTAGGCCGCAGAATCTGGACCAGAATTTTATCTCTAACTTTGGCCCCCTAAATGACCAACATGGAGGACGAATTAGCATTAACTCCTGAAGAGTGATTTGTTCCTGTACATGCCTTCAATAATCCCAGGAAATTTGGGATTAATTGGGCCTGTAAGTTGGGCCCCACAGCCTAATCAGTGGGCTGATGTCCAATCTGCCTTCTCCAGAATTGCTTCCTTTCATTTCCAAATATCTCCATCATCCTCCATGAATTCTCCACTGATCCCTGAATCAAACATGTTCATATTTAAGTTTAGATCAATTTAAAAAAATATCAAATTAAAATATGTATAATTAAATTCCTTAAAATCAGATGAATCATTGGGTACTTTAAATGATGTTCAAAAATGTACCACATAATAGTGCATTTTAAGAAGGTATTACAATCATAATGTGAAATGATGTTCAAAGTGTAAAATGCACTAAAATGGTGTTTATGAATAACAAAGAACATGAAAATTATTTATATTAACAATGAATATTATCCTCATTTAGTGGCTAATCACACCCCCATCTTGAGTTTTTCTATTCCCGAGCAAAATATATCTCAACAAAATGAAATTCGAATTCCCTTTTCTAAAAACATTTTAATACACAATGATCACCAAGAAACCTTATACCAAACAATCATGAAACCCATAAAAATATTTTAATACAAGATATTTTCATAAGAATATCCCAATCCCAAGCCCATTCCTTTGATCAAATCGATCATCATACTTCATCCAACTCAATTAGGTGTAATGATGTGTTGTGAATCACAATAGATATTGGGGTTCATTTTCATTCAAGGGGGAAATCATGGAAGCGCTAGGTGGAATCACATTTAATCCTAATATGAGTATTCTTCATCGTTTTTTTTTCAATATTGCTATAGTAATTGAGATTGCAGTTAATCAAATTAACCCATGTAGCAAGACTTTGCCGATGACTCCCAGACTCAAAGGCCTTAGGGCACCAAGTGAAGCCCACATACTCGGGCATCGTCTCGAGTTAACTTAATCAAAAACAAAGTCATATTACCATAAATAGAGATATATTGAAAAACTCAGGGCTAGACAACTCTGGAGTCACGATCCCCAAGTGCCGAAAGCCTCGCATTTTATCAATCCATTGCTCTGCACGCAAATTTTTATTTTTATTTTTTTATTTTTTATTTTTTATTTTTTAATAATTTTTTTTAGTTTTTTTTTTGAATACTCATATTATTCATAAAAATAAAACCAGCCTATGATATTTATTATGGGACCCCAAAAATTCAAATTAGTACCCCACAGTCTAGAGGACGTGCATTGTGGCATTTTTTTATTTGGATGAAAATATAAACGATGAAATATAACATTGGACAGCCACACTTTCCAAAATCTATGCTCATGAAATTATACAAGGATTAAAATCAGAATTAGGGTATGCTAAATTATTTGATATTCAGTTTCAAAGTGTGAAATTCATATTACCATATTCAAAGTTAAAGGAATTTTCCCTTCCATTTAATTATTTTTTCAAATCATTCATTTTTTTTGACACAAAAGCATTTTTTTTATTTTATCTCCCCCCCAACTTAAAACAACACTGTCCCCAGTGTTTGAAGAAATAAAAAATTAGAAGTAGTAGAGTCAGGGAATAAAAATTTAAAAAGTAAATTGAAAATGAGTATTATGGAATGAAGTCACCTGGTGGTTGAAGTTGAAGTTCTTGCTGCTCCAATTTAGTCCTTTGATATCCATGTCGCTTGAAACGTTCCCTAGTGGAAAGAGAAAAAAACAAACAAAACAAAACAATATATATATATATAAGTAAATTATAAGTATATATATAAAAATTATAGAATAAGTAAGCACATTAAGCCGTAGGTCAGTGGTAAGCGCGCGCCCCTGTCTCCCTTCGGTCCCGGGTTCGAGTCCCCGCGGCTTTGCCGGTTGTGACGGGGTTTGCCCCATGGCCTATGGCGTGGACTTTTTATTATTATTATTATTATTTTATTTTTATCTTAACCTATAAAATAATAAAAATAAAACAAAATAAACTGATGATACATTGTCTTCTTTTTAAATTTCTCGGTAAGGTATTACTCAAGGACCACACCACGTGACACGGATGAATAAGGTGCTCCCCTTTCGTACCCATCCATACTCATTATTGAAGAACAGGTCAACAGTTTATTATTATTTTTTAAATATAAAAATGATTAAGTAACCTTATTTTAAAAATAAAGATGATTCAGAAAGATTAGAAACATAAAAACCACGGGTTGCCTCCCATGCAGCGCTTTTTTAACGTCATTAGCTCGACATGAACCCCACAACTTACCCAATACCAACTTTAAAATTTTTAAGGACCACATGTTTCAAAAATTCAACTAGGTTTATATTGATTAAATTTTTATAATTTGTTTCATTAACAAACCTATGTTCTAAAATGAGTTGGTAAATCCAAGGAATATCAGTAATGGTGGATCTAGTTGCTTCTCTAGTCTTGCCTAAAACATCAAGGGTCATTCCAATTTTATTTATATCAAGAGAAGAAACAATGAAAACATGATGGTTTTGGATATCCTCAATGAATTAAAACTTTATGAATGATGGAAAGGACACATGTTCAAGTTCAGGCAGACTAACATTTTTAGACATAGGTTGGGAATTTGGATCGATCTCAATTTTATTTTCAAAATTTATCAATATAATTGGTTCCTTTGGAATAGAATATTCAACCACAAAATTGGAAATATCAGTGTTAGAAATGGGTATGGACTCAAATATTGTGATTTCTCTTAATGGTTCAATGATTGGTGTTTTTGAAAAATCAACAACAGAGTTATATTCATGAGACTCAATCCATGATGTCAAATTCTCATCTTTTGAATCCAAAAAGATAATTTCATCCTGATTTAAAGTCCCTTCAATATTTCCTTGATCCTCTTCATCTATCCCAAATCCAAAGGTTGGTTCTTCAATAAATTCATGTGGGGTTTTTGTGAAACTAGACACTTCACATAAGGTTATGGAAGGGATAGTTTGTGTAGGGATGGGTTCCTCACAAGTTTTACTACTTTGTAGTTCTAACCTCCATGATGAAACCTCAAAATTCATTATCTCCATTTGTTGACAATGTTTTTCAAGTAATGGTTGCGGATCATGATGGTCAAGGGGTTGAGACAGATGGTCTATTCCAGGAGGATAACTATGTTGTTGGAATTCCATAGGAGGGTGTTCAGATTGGCCTTGTTGGGATTGGAACTCATAATATGTTAGAATGTATTATGGATCATATGAATAAAAACACTGTGGTTCAGTAGGTTGTTGATGATCCCACAAGTAGGAATTAGGATGGTCATTGTACATCGTACATGGGGTTGAGTGATCAAAGTAGGGAGAGGTTCCCCATGTTTGGATTTGTTCAAAAGGGTTTTCCATAGGAATGAAATTGGGGATGAGATGAGAGAAGTGGGATGAAAAAAAAAGAATGATAGTGTCTAAGATAACTTACTTAGGTCCCCGGCAACGACGCCAAAATTTGGTTCACGCCCAAATTTACCCAAGAGAAGAAGGGTAGAACGGTCCTTGTAGTGTAGCTTGGGTTGTCGATTCCACAGAGACCTAAGAAGATACCTAAGATACACAACCTAGGAAATGGATTTTTGGCTATGAAGTGGCCAACTTGGATTGATTTTGGATGGGTTTTAAAGATATCTAAAAGATTTAAGTGGATTCAATTTAAACGAATGAGTTGATCCTAGGTTATCGCTCGGGGTGGATTGGACGTATTTTCTTTTTAATGATTTCAATTTTTTAAATTTGAGATGGGTTCATTTAAGGAGATAAAACAACATCATCACTTACTGGTTTAATGCCTACACCCTCTAATACTAATCACCTATACACTTTAAGGATCAATGTTTTGAGCACTTCAAGGCAAAGGATCGTATTAGTACTTGAAGTGTGTGTCCTTAAATTCAACAAGGACGAAGGAGTTTAAAAATCATCAAATAAAAATCCCAATTAAAGAAGTGATTATACATTAATTAGGTGATAAATAACATCCAATCCATCCCCTTGCTACTCCCTTGGATCAACCCATAAGTGGGTTAGCCCTCCATTGATCCCATGGTTTCAATGGAAGCGGAAAGTAGACTCATGAGGGAAGAAATGGAGAAGTAAAGAAAACAACAAAAATGAAATGATCACTCCACCGTTGTGTGAATAATTTCACAAGGGTTGGTGTGAATAACTTCACACCTTGATCCAAAGGTATCAAAGTGATATTAAGAACAACATAATAAGAGTAGAAGAAGAACTTTTATTAAGAAACTAAAGTGAATTGAACAACTTACATGTGAAATACAAAATTGAGGCAACAAAAATGAAGCATAACATTACAATTGAACAAAGCATCCAAGATCTTTAACTCCTTCACCACCACTGCCTTAAATAGGCATTTTGGGAGCCTTGGGTCGAGACTTCAACAGTACAAGTCATCCCACTTGAGTATGGTAGGCCTAGGGTGGTGGAAAGTTTGTGGAATTTGGAATTTTCCACATTTGACCCGAGGTGGCAGCCAGATTTCATCCACCGATCATACGCGTTTGGCTGACCTTCTAGATGGCCGAATCCGGGTGGTCCATAGAAGAAGAAACTGGAGATCCCGATGTATTCTAACCGCCTGTAAATTTTGGGCTCATTTGGAGTTGTGGATTCCGAGATATGATCAAATTGGTGGAATGTGTTTCTGGGCCGCAGAATCTGGCCCAGAATTTTATCTCTAACTTGGGCCGCCTAAATGACAAACATGGAGGCCGAACTAACATTAAGTCCTGATAAGTGATTTGTTCCTGTACATGTCTTCAATCATACCACGAAATTTGGGATTAATTGGGCCTGTAAGTTGGGCCCCACATCCTAATCAGTGGGCTGATATCCAATCTGCCTTCTCCAGAATTGCTTCCTTTCATTTCCAAATATCTTCATCATCCTCCATGAATTCTCCACTGATCCCTGAATCAAACATGTTCATATTTAAGTGTAGATCAATTTACAAAAATATCAAATTAAAATATGTATAATTAAATTCCTTAAAATAATATGAATCATTGGGTACTTTAAATGATGTTCAAAAATGTACCACATAATAGTGCATTTTAAGAAGGTATTACAATCATAATGTGAAATGATGTTCAAAGTGTAAAATGAACTAAAATGGTGTTTATGAATAACAAATAACATGAAAATTATGTATATTAACAATGAATATTAGCCTCATTTAGTGGCTAATGATTCCTCCATCCAACGTAAGGGTGATCGGAAAGACCTACTGTACAAAGCCTCATATGGTTCCATCTGAATAGTTTCATGAAAACTTCTATTGTAGGAAAAATCCAAAAGAGGTATGTGCTTCTCCCATGAACCTCCAAAATCCAGAATTCATGCTTGGAGAATTTCCTCAAGCACCTAAATCATACCCTCGTATTGGCCATCTGTCTGGGGGTGATAAGTTGTACTCAAAAGAACCTGCATTCCCAAGCCTTCTGAATCCCTTTCCAGACCCGAGAATTAAAACGCGCATCCCTCTCTGAAACAATAGTGTGTAGAACTCTATGTAAATGTAAAATCTCACGGATGTACAACCGTCTCAGCTCATCAACACTGAAGGTCTCCTTGATCGGCAAGAAGTAAGAAACCTTAGTAAGTCTGTCAATGACATCTCAAACTGCATCCTTCCCTCGATCCAACCTCAGTAAACCGGTCACAAAGTCCATAACGACATCATTCCACTTCCACTCGAGAATGGATTAATTTTGTAAAAGCCCTTCTGGTCACTAATGCTCCACCTTCACCAGCTGACTAGTGGAACACCTGATGTCCAAACTAGCAACGTCACTCTTCATACCTGTCCACCAATACTAACAGTGTAGATCACGATACATCTTGGTTACGGCAGGATGAACTATCCAAACTAAGGGATAAATGCCCCACATAAGTGCCTCGCGTATACATACTTGCACACACACGTACCAATAGAAACAAATGCTCTCAAACTCTCCTATAGTACATCAAGGTGTAGGGTCCTCTCTTGACACGTTCTCCCATTGTACTAGGCCATCAGAATTTGATGGCTACCTCATTCGAACTCGATCCAGAAGAGTTGAGATAACAACTACAAAAGATATAAAAAGTTTGCACATGTCTGTCAGGAACCTCCAAATGAATATTATAGAACATAGCTATAAGTTTCCACTCATATCTGGCCTCCTGAACGTCTTGTATTTTAGTTCTACTACTCAATGCATCATCCACCATGTTGTCTCTCCCAGTCGTATAGGAAAGATCAAAGTCAATGGACTGTAGGTACTCAACCAACCTTCGCTGTCTCAAATTCCTGTCACACTAAGTGAAGATGTATTTGAGACTCTTTTTGTCGGTGAAATCCAAAAAATACTCTCCCATAAGACAATTTCTCCAACAACGTAGGGCATGAACAATAGATGCCAACTTTAGATCGTGCGTTGGGTAGTTCCTCTCATGTGGCCTGAACTGTCGATTCCCGTACGCAACGACTCCATCACCCTGCATAAAGAAATCTCCCTGCCCGATACCTGATGCATCATAGTAAATATTACAACTCTTTCCCAAATCTGGAAGGACTAGTATTAGTGCTAAAGTCAACATCCCCTTCAGCTCATGAAAGGACGACTCACAAAAATCTGACCATAAGAACTTCGCACACTTTTTAGTCAGACTCATTAGTGGTGGTAATAAGCGTGAAAAGTATTTTCTAAAATGTTTATTGTATCTAGACAACCCTAGAAATATCCTCACCTCAAATATGTTCTATGGATGTTCTCAAGAAACTACTACTCTCACATTCTCTGGGTCTACTGGTACTCATGCCTCTGAGAAGACATGATCCATGTAGTGAAGATGATCCATCAAAAAGTGTCATTTTGAGATCTTATAATATAACCAATGCTCTCTCAGTATACACAAAACAATCTCAAGATGGGTATCATGGTCATGTTTGATATGAAAATACACCAAGATATGATCCACGAATTCCACGATGAAGGAATCCAAGTATGGATGGAATACTCGATTAATCAGTGCCCTAAAAACATTAGGCATGTTTTTTAGGCCGAATGGCATGGCCATATACTCATATAGACCATACCTACTATGAAAGGCTGTGAGAGGTATATATTATTGTATAATGTGCAACTGATGATCACCAGACCTTATTTCAATCTTTGATAACACCTAGGCTCCTTGAAGCTGAACGAAGAGATCATCGATCCTTGGCAAGGGATATCGATTCTTGACCGTTATCTGGTTCAACATCCGATAATCCACACATAGCTTGTGGGTGTCGTTTACCTTCTTATCAAATAGGACAGGTGAACCCCAAGGAAAAGTACTGTGTCGGATGAAAACATTTTCCTTCAACTCCTCCAATAGTTTCTTGAGCTCCTACAACTCTACTCTAGCAATATTATAAACCGGAATGGACACTGGTGTCGCTCCTGGATCAAGCTCAATAGAAATGTGTACCTCATGCTCTGGAGTAAAACCTTAACAGTATTCTGTACATACGTCCAAGAAATGATCCACCACTGGAGGAAAGTCTATATGAGAAGTCCCATTTTCATTCAGATATAGACTAGAAATCTGGGTTGTAACTCCTACCAACTAATGATGCTCTGGACCTACCCTGCTTTCCCAGACATCAGACACTCCCTTAGGAAGAAATGAAACACCCTTTAGTGATGTGAAACTCATCCTATGACGATAACAATCAATGGTTGGCTGGAAGGGAATTAGCCAGTTCATTCCAAAAATGACATCATAGCTTGTCATATCTAGGTCATAGAGGTCCCATAAGAAGTGACACCCACCATACTCTAGAAGGAACTCCTTACACTAACATACACTTTCTATTCTAGTCCCCAACAGTGTGTCTACTATCAAGATATCATCAGAAGAAAAACTGCAGAGACCAAGGCTCTCCACAACATTAATAGATATAAAGCTATGGAAATCCCATGTATCAAAAAGAGCAGAAGCTAAAACTGAGGCTACAATGATCGTACCTAGAACTATAGATGGTTCGGGATCCTTCTCTTGTCGGGTCTACTCTACTTCAAAAGTTTGGTCTACACCGCGGCCCTGTGACCCTACTTGACCACTCTGAGCTGATCCACTTTTCTGTCGATGTAAGACCAGCGACTGACCAACATGGTCATAACCTCTACCTCAGCCTGAATGGCCAGAAGAACTCCAGTTCCCTGACTAGTGTGAAACATGTGATTCTGCTCTCGAATGAGGAATCTTAGAAGAAACCCTTTTACCATCTACTGGTGAGAGGATCTGACAGAAGTGCTAGAGATGACCCAACATGCCGCATGATTGTCACACCACTTGGTCTCTCGGGCAGTGTGACCTCATATTCGCGCTCCTTCTGCACTGGTACCACACCACCTGGATACCAGAAGAAGTGTCTCACCTCCTCGGATAACCGCATGAAGACTCCCTACGGTGCTTCCTACTGTCAGTAAGAGGGATGCTAACTCCAAATTCTAAGACGCCCTGGATCACAACTCTAGAATCCCTCAGATTTCTCTCCGTGATCAGCACCTGGTTGAAAATAGAAGTGATAGAAGTTAATTGGAAGATGTTCACCTATGATTAGATATTGTGCCTCAGAACATACTCAAACTTCCTTTCCATGAACAACTGACCACCTCCTGAAAAAGTTGTGAAGCACTGCAACTTGGTAAGGCAGAAGGAATACTCCATAATAGAAAGAGTACCCTACACCAAACTCATAAACTCTCGGTCTCGATCAACCTTCAAGGTCTCTGGATAGAAGTAGTAATAAAATATGCACCGAAACTCGTCCCACCCCATGACCTGCTGGCGTACTACCTACGAGATCCCATCCCACCACCTCTGGGCAGAGTCTCATAGCATATATGTAGCGAGATTGACCCTCCTCTCTGGATGTATCTCCAGATGGCCAATGATCAACAGCATGGATTCTAGCAATGACTCTACAGCCTGAGGTCCTCTATTCCTTGAGATAGTTGGATTCAGCTACTGTTGGAAAACATGTGTCAATGCAGCCATCGACTGGGCTGGAGGTGGTGCTCCCTGAATGTTCCGCATCATCCTCATAATTCTCTCCCTGAACTTTGCGTCCACACCAATGTCATGTAAAACGGCAGGTGCCAAGGATGGCAGAATTGGAGGATCTACAGGTAATCCCTGATAAGCCATGTCCGGTATCTGATCCCCATTAGTCAACTGGAACACAACCGGAGGATGTCTCGGTGGCATGAATCTTCAAGGTCGATCACACTAATTTAGATCAGGGTCATCAAGGACTGAAAAAAAGGAGTGTAATAAGGAAACAAGAGAAAGAAGGCCTTCAATTTTTACAAAATATGACTACATGACGTCGTCATTTCCTACACGACATGTTCCCTTATGTCATTCACGTGGGTGTGTACTTCGGCTTAAACTGTTTGTGTAACACCCAAAACACACGACATGTTGTCTTAACAAATGACGTATACTTGGATCCTCTTCCCCTGCCCAATTCCTTCTACAAGGATAAGCCACACGACTCTCTTTAGGGAAGACAACCTGGTGTGTTCCAGATTGACATGGCGTGTACTAGACAAGCTTCACCTGGCCCGTGTTGTTAGCAACACGGCTTGACACATGTCTCACATGGCATGGCATGTTCAAGTTGTATACAAAGTGTATGTAAAAGGATTGCACTGACCCATGTTGTTAGTTACATGGCTGACTACACGGCTGACACTGCACAACGTGTTCCAGATGGACACGGCGTGTACGAGAAGGGGTAACACCGACCAGTGTGATTCGTGACACAGACATGAACCTAGGTTAGACTACATGGCGTGTTCATTGTGGACACATCGTGTATAGCTTAAGGTCTTATCCGTCTTTGTAATTGGTTACACGGGAGACACAAGGTCGACACGACAAGGAATGCTCCTCCGGTACATGACGTGTTCCCACTAGACCTTCCCCGTCCCGTGTCTCTGCCCACATGGCCTACGACACTATTAATGACTACAAAGAATGTACATAAAGTACACGGAATGTACTTAAGATGAACAATTTCTTCCTGAACAAAATAGAACATGGCATGTACATAACAGTACACGACATATATTCTAGGTTTTTTCAGATAGTAAGCCTCCGAAACAACTCCGGAACCCAGGAAACACTGAAAAAACAATAAAAGTACCAAATTCTGATCTATGATGGCCCATACTACCCACGAATCAATGCATGTAATCTTAAACATGTTATAATAATTTAACAAGTCAATGATCCACCGAATTCCATTCTATGGGGGCCCATAACACCTCAATAACCAATTCTTTGCATTCATTCAAAGAAAACCTTACAGAAACAACACCCTATCAAATAGCAGGTATTTAATCAAGGCATTTATCACAACAACATGAAAATTCTACACAACATATTTCATGATAACATGCATTCTCTTATGAATCCTAAACGGTATGGCAAGAATGCATTAAATTTGATTTCTATCAAGTTCCTATATGATGCATGAGATGGCATACCCCATCTCATTGGGTTGCGACATAAATAGAACCTCAATAACATCAACAATAAAAGAACAAATCATGTGAATAAGTCAAGGTGAAACCAATCATCTATAATCCTGAAAAACTAGAAAATATCAATAAATGAAGTAGGTTGGATTTTATGTGTACACGGGTTAGCTACTCCCGGGAACAACATATTACAAAGTACCTATTCCATCCCATCCCGGGATAAAGGCTCCAAACATTAAGTCATGAGAAAATAATACCTCTAATACCACTTTGTAATGTCTTGGTACCGGAATCCACCCAAAGGCGCTCCGTACCCGGTTGGTCACATGGCTTAAGTGCATTTCCCCAAATGACAGAGGATGTCGACTAGCAGTGAGCACCTTGAGTGTGATATTGGGGAAAAATGACCTCATTGGAATAGTACACAACAGAAGCAAAAAAATACATACAAGAGTGGAAGAAATAATGATATCATACAAAAAATAAATAGTGGAAAACTGATAATATAAATTGGAGAACATATATAAAATGATGTATGATACATATGTCTAGGAAAACAACCAAACAAGTCACAATGCTGTAATACAATAGTACTAAACCAAATTACAAAAGAAAAATGGTAAATACGTCCACAACATTATGAGCCTAAGCTTGGTCTCGTGCTCTCCCGCTCCACAACAAGTCAGGTACCTAATGTAGAAGGGAACGAACCCATATCTATACCTCCAACAATATAATATTTTTGCGCCAAAAAGAATGTACCAAAAAGGGTGTGAGGCAGATACCAGTAGGAAACCACCAAGTTATTCGTGCTTAAAATTAAATGAGTATATGACAAATAAAAGAATGAAATAGTAATCATGATGGTGCTAAATTGTAAACAATCCACAATTTTGTATCAAGAAATAACTAACAAATAGGTAAAAACATGTTAACAAACAGGTAACCCTCTAGAAAGCTCTTTTAGTCTAACCCCTCTTGTCCTACCTAATAAGCCCGAGCAACCCTTTGGGAAAACACACTCAGTCTATCCCCATTGGTTCAGCATAAGCATAGACTCCCGGAGGAATCACTCACCATCAATTCCCATTATAGTCTCGTATCATAACTAAAGGAGCTCTAGGGAAGCACTTACATCTCATTCTCTCTTTGGACCATGTCAAGGAACTATAGAAACTCTGAGGAAGCACTCAACATCAATTCCCTCTTGGGTCTCACATCCTAAAAATATAGACACTATGGAGAAGCCCTCAATGTCTATTCTCCCTATGCTCTATGCACCTAGTTCTCACGACCCTGTGTAATTAAAGCAAGTGTAGTAGCGCGTAAAGTCCAAGGTAAACTTGAAGAACTACTTGGATTGCATTATGCACCACGACATCATAACGGAATAGAAGTCACACCATACTACAATACTAGGCATGGAAAATTAAACAGCATCCTAACAGGCAATCAAGGCCAAAATGTCCAAACAGGAAAAACATGCATGGGAAATACATTCAAAGAAAAATAATTCACACTATTCATAAACAATAAACATCTACTCAGAAATAAGATCATATCAAAGAAACAATAGGGCTGAATTGGTAAACGTGGAATACCCCATTCATGGGTATTGGGAAAATTTTCACATAAAACTCGAAGACTATCTACAGAAGAGAACAAACAACATTCCTCAGGCATAGAAAATCAATATACATGAACCCCCAAGATTTAATCTCCCTAGAACGCTGGATCTCTAAAAAAATGTCTAAAACGTTCAATGAAAGATAACTACATAAATAAGATGAATCAAGAAACGAAGCTCTAGGACAAAGAATAGCATACTAAGGAGATCCCAATGAAATCGACGATGGTTGATTTAGAGAAAAGGTGCTCGATCGGGGATCAGAGAAGTTATGATGTTGTACCCTCACTCTCAGACGAACCAAAACTAGAAGGAGTCGGTTATGTCTACCAGATGTGACCCCGATGCATTTAATGAAAAAACAAAATATGTTGCATGTTCTTTTGGAGTGCATGTGGTGTACTTGTTGTTTCCGTACTCCACATTAGGCGGCCTCCAGGTCACCCCATATAGTCATCTGTGAGACCGCTACACGGCCAGCACACGGCTACCCGTGGTAACCGAGTACACGACATGTACTCATAAATTACATGGAGTGTACTTAAAAAAATTCTAGAAACTCTCCTTTTCTCAAAAACTCCTAAAAAAAGAAAAACATACCTGAAAAGAAGATCTGGGTTCTTACAACATGTATGGTAGATTTGGCTGGGTATTCACTGTATTTCCTAAAAGGTAAATTTATTTACAAGGTTAGTTTTAAATGTATTTATTTAATTTGTTTAAAATAATAATGGATTATAGTCTCATGGAAATTCATTTGATAAATAAGAAAAAAATATTGATTAATTAAATATATTATTTAATGAATTAAATTTAAATTTAACATAAATGATAATGATTAATAATTGAAATCTAGTTTTATTAAATGATTAAGTCATTGCATAGATGTGGATAATCAAAATCTAGTCCAGAACATTTTTATATCATTGGTTTCATTTTTATTTATTATAAAATTAAATATTTTCCCTACGTTCTTTATCTCCTTCCATTATGAACAGAATTCATACCCATGGATTGTAATGACTGATGTATTTATAATATTATACATATTTATTTAAATTAATAATTATGAATAAGATATAAATTTTAAGTCAAAGGGGACAATTTTTTATGATAGCGTACTCAACACGCAAAAATAAGCTTCTCCAAAATCATACATTTCACAAAACCTTGAGTTACACTGTAAAAATAATATAATATTATAATTATTTTAAATGGATGTTAATGCATAATCAATGGAATGGAGGGAATGAATAGTAATAACTAAAATTTAAAACTTGTTTTACACATTTTTAAATAATGATTCAATGATTACTAAATTAATTATAAATGGAAATAAAAACCAATTGAATATAATGGATGTGTTTTATGAAAAATCCTATTTTAAATAGAATAATTGGGCTTACATATCACACTTTAAGGATTTTTATTAAAGGAAAACTATAAGATATATATTCAATGTTATGTTTTCAATTCATCTAATATGTTTTATAGATATTATATAAGAATAAATACATTTTTCAGATAAAAGACGTTTTTTTCTAGAAAATGTAGTTTTACCGCATTTTGATAGAGAACCCTTTCTAAATATCGTTTTTGACGCATTTATATGTTTAATTTGACAAAATAATCATCTTATTTATAATTGAATCATATGAATTTACTTTGGATTAAATATTGGTATTTTTCTTCTTAACTTCATTTTTTATGAATAGTGAAAAATACAACATTTTATTTCAAAACCGCCTTTCAATATAATTTATTTATGTATATAAATTGAACTTTTAATTGGTTTTCAAGTATAATTGGATTATGTTATTATCATTTAATCAAATTTCTTTCATTGTAAATAGTTTCATTTTAAAATTGTACCTAAACGCTTGTCAATCTTTTGGTAGTTTTATCTTCTTAAAAACATGATTTTTTCTTTTGAAAATGGGAAATAATTTCAAATAAATTTATGCAAATTCATTGTTTGGAATTTTGAAAATTGGATTTCGTATTTGGAATCCTGATATCCAAATTGTGAAAATATGTAACTTCTAATTTTAGATATTATGAATAGTAACTTCAATAATTGTTTTATTTACCATGGTTAAAGGGTAAATATGCTAAATATGGGTAAAAATAATATTAAAATAATATTAAATTATGCTAACACATGTGAAAACCCTATTGAATGATATATGTCTGACCATGGAAATCCATGGGTTGATTTGAGGATTCCATGGAGCCACATTTGTGTGAAAATGAAATTTAATTAATTTTAATTTAAAGTTAAGGAAAGTATAACCAAAACAAGTATCTTTTAGTAAAACAATTTTTTATGAAGATATATAAGTTATATTTTATACGATAGTCATTAAAAATATAAAATGATATCCTACATCATGGTATTTTATTTATAATTTTTATAACTCAAACATATAAATATATTTACCACACAATAATGATGTACTTATTACCTTATTAATGAAAGGTTTAAATAAATGAGATTAAAAATATTAAAATAAATTTATTTTTGAAACATTTTATTCCATCCATGAATTTTATGGATGCTTATTAAATGTAATATTTTTATTTATGACATTTTTTCGAAATAATCACGTGATGGATTTTTAAAATGTCATGATATGAAGAGTATAAAAATTTACATAAATGTGTTTTTAAAACAAATAATATTTTATTAAATGATATAACAGTACTAAAAATATAAGATTTTTCAAAATAAATTAGATAATTTTTTAAAAGTCATTAATGGACCACTTTAGGTTCTATTTTAATTTTATAGTAAATATATTAACAATATGGTATGAAAATACAAGAAGACACGGTAATAGTTAAATTAGTTATGTAAGTGTTAATGGAAAATGATAAGGTTAAAATTGAAACAAACAATTATAAAAAACTTATTTGCAAAGTGTATTTCGTACAAAACACATAATTCTTTTTAATTAAATTACTTTTGGACCTTTTTAAATTAGAAATTCAGTTTATAATAAAATAATTTTTTAAGACATTCCAAAAGTACCCCTTCTCCCTCTTATAAAAGGCCATCACCTCAAACCCCTTACTCACACCTCTAAAACTCCTTGGGTCATGAAACCTCCACTCAAACTATCTCCCAACATCCCAATATTTTTTTTAGGATCCTTACTAAAGAAATAAGGCAATTCAATAAATCCTTTTGGCTAAAATCAATTAGAGTTACCCATTTTAAGAGGTAGTGTCTTCTCTAATGTTTCTTTTAAATATTATACTTATACAATCTTTTTTCAATTCATAATCTATGATTAAATTAAAAATATAGTATCCCAATTATAGTAGGAATTTTTTAGGATAAGGATTTAAACTACACTTACACACACCTCCATCTAATGGATTTAGGACAAATTGTTTCTATGGATTGAAAACTATTGTCTCATGAAATGATGATTGTTTAATTATATCTTACCACCTCTTATGGTGTCCATAATGATGGAAATATATTTATATGATATATATTGTTTTTATATTTTCTCTATAATTTTTTAATTTTTATTTACAGCATACTGTTATACTTTTCATGATGTGTAAACATGATTATTTTATATGAGGAAGCGCGGACTACCGCTCACTCAAAGTGATATGACTAATTTACTCCATAAATGGAATGTATATATAATGGTGTTAATTTACATACATAACTTATATAAAATATTATAATATACTGTAATTATAATATACTTATTTATCATTTTTTTCATTCCATTAATTATGAAATTAAAACTAAATTACTGTTCCTGTGTACGTACGGCTTACCGTCTCCATGAACGGTGCATTTCATTTTTTTTCTCAAAATGTTATGAATATTATAAATACATATATAATGGATATATATGATATATAGATGAATTATATTATGGATATAGTGGACATTTGAAGACATGGACAAATTGTAACTATTAAAAGATTATTTTCAACTCATGTACCCAATATCGCAAAAATGAACGATATTAACATAAATAATTTCGTAATTTTTATAAAGTGGTAACAAGTGATATAAACGTAATAATAAAAATGAAAAGGTTCTGAAGAAATTATAAATAAACTTTTGTTTATTATTTAGTAAATTAAATTATGAACGAGTCAAGTTGGACACGATATAAAGGAACTTCTTAACACAATTTCCATTCTTTGGGTTAAACATCTACTTATTGATTATGTAAAGCTATAATTACATGAGATATAAATTTTTGTATCCTATATTGGTTTTATTGTTTAATTTTGTGTACATATAGTGAATATTACAAATCAATTTATTTTATTTAAAAATGATCTTTGTAAGGGACTTCATTTCAATCTTCTTTCATTGAGGCTTATTTTGATAATATACACCTTATTTTACATTGTGTATAATAAACCCCTTTTACTTTGAATTTCAGTCAACCAGAATATCTTATTAATGAAGCATTTTACAAAATGAAAAAAATTAATGTTTTTAACGTTGATGGTGACAATGACCTCCCTATCGCTGTAATCGTTATTTGGCTTCCTCTATAAGCTTTAATGTTTTTAAAAGGGAAATAAATACCTTTCTATATTTTGGGTGTTTTCATATTGAAAATAGTTTTTGAAATGGATTTATTATTTCAATATCTTCATTTTTTTTTATTACCAATGAATTTTTATTAGTGAAATATTGATATATGAAATATTTTATGTTTTATGATTATATAATGGTACTTGGACATTTGACGGGTGGTTACATGATAAACCAATGATGGGTGGTTCAGTGATAAACCAAATGAGGTGTGGTTCCTTGGTAACCAAAGGATGCATGGTTACATTATAACCTCTAGTGTATTGGGTATGGAATTCAGTCATATGGATATTCCATTTAGTGATATGTGTGGAAGTCGACCATATGATTATTCTATATAAGTATATTTATGTCAAAAGTTATCTTTATATGATATACGTTGTTTTCTATGGGCTATATGGTAATATTTACATTACGAAAAGGGTATAAAATGGGCATATATTTAGTGAAGTGTTTTTTCTACTTCATTAAGGTGAAAAGTATTACATTTCGACAAAGTATAAATGGTTTTCATGTTGTTTTGAAAGACTAACAGTATTCCTTCTTTATGTATCCTTTATTGATATTTTTATGCTCATACAATGTTTGGAACTAATTTTTACAAGACATAGACATGAATTTGGGTCAAGGATGAGATCAGGGAAAAGACATTCTTTCTAAAACATGGAACTAGACATGTTTCTTTTTTAAGAGTTTTAGTTTTAGGAAAAACATGGATAGTGATTAGAAGTTACTACTTGTAATATTAAAGGTTTTAAGTATACGTTATGACCTATTTCAATAATTCTCTAAACCTGAATAGATCCTCAATGTGAATTATTAACTAAATTCATGATTATATGATGTTTAAGGCTGGGGCCTTACATTTTTTTTTCGAGGTCGGTATAGATAACATTAGTTGTTATGGAGTTATTTAAGAATAAGTGACATAACAATAATGTTTATTATATTATAATGAGTCACAATTATTTCAGATAAATTAAATGAGTTTAAGATAACATTGAAAATTATATCTTAGTGTTTACCCTTCCCATAAAAAATTATTTTATGATTTTACAAATATAATCACACTGAGATTTCTTATTTTAGTAAATGATTGGATCTATTAGGAACAAATGTAAAAATGGTTGTGATGAAAACTATGATGGTTTTCAGAATAAACAACCGCATGGAATGGGAACTACAATGAGAACTATTATGGTTATTAAAAACCAAATATTTGAAGTCATGTTTGACCACTAGAACCTTTGGGACTTTTATAAGGAATATTATAGGTGAGAAAGAAATCCCTATAGAAGATCAATTAATAATAAAAAAGGTAAGTATATTCAATAACATATTTGTCATGGTTGTGGAAAGAAACACCTAGGAAAATGCTTCAAAGGGACGAGAATATTCTATATATGTGGAAATGAAGTTCATAAAGCAATAACCTACCATGAAAAAAGTAAGTGTCTAGTTGACTCAAGGAAAGGGAACAAAGTTCTTTTGGAGGGATCAATTAAATGTTTTAAATGTGGTGTGCATAGTCATTATACAAAATGATTTCCTATGAAGAAGGTTTCACAATGGGATAAGAATGATTGTAAATATATATGTTTACCAAAACCTAATTCCATTCAAATTGAGGATGACGAACCTGACAATGAACAATGAATGTTATGGATTATTTCTTAGCTGATGTTTTGACATTATTGAATCTTTTTATATGATTCAAGATTTTTAATAATCCTCTAATGCTGGTATTACTTTGGTAGAATTTTTCTTGTACGTGTAACCATGATGTATGATATGTAAAAATGTTACTCAAGAAAGGGTGCATTACGTACCACTGACCTATATGAAGTCCATGGTTAGTATGACTTATTCCATTTAGATAAATGATTTTATTTGATAAAAAATAAATTTATTCTGGATATTATATTTTATCAAATAGATATCCTTTTAATAGGAAAATGATTTGGTGATTATGTGATAAAGGGTTTTTTGGAAGATGTTTTCTCTTTTGGGAACACTATATTCCTAAGGAATATAGAATACTTTTGGGATTTCAATTGTGTTTTAATAGTGGAATTTAATTTTTGAAGATTCTATGATTTTATTTTAGACATATATTGATTTGGGTTATTTATAGAAATGATTAATCTATCATAGAGAATAGGTGATTAGGTTAATTACTTTTCAGTGTGAGACTTTAAGAGAAGTTGATGTTATTTGGAGATAAGTGTGAGGATTTTTAAGGAAGACTGTGTGATCAAATCCTTCTGAATTTTTTGTTTCAAATTATGTTTGGATTATTTTGAATAATTTTAAGGACAATTGTGTATTTAATTGTCATTGTTGATATTTGGTTATTGTTTGTTCAATTTTGGAGATTAAGAGTGGTATTTAATTTTATAATTGATTATCCTTTTGGGGATTATCTGATTTTGTAATAACCATTTTGGTTTTCCTAATATCTAATGATATGGGAAATATATGGATCCACTTTTGTAGATCATGTTATTCTCTATATGTGGATTCTATTACTTCGGGTGTTACCATGTCATCTTGAATAATCCTTGTGTAGAGAAAAGATGAGTTTTTGGTAGAAACTTATAAAAATATGAAACTCTAATTGAAATGTTAGTATATTTCTATGTGTTCATATTTAATATCATAAATAAATTCTCCAACTTTATGAAAGAGAACATAAAACAAAAAAAATTCCAATTACTTTTCTTACTAGGGAATCAAATACAGTCTACCCTATTATAAGTTTGTTGTTTTCTAGTGGTCAACTTTATCCTAATCATGTTATCTATCACTCTCAATCAGAACATGATGGTATGTTTTCTCTTCCATATCCATGTTTCAATGGAATCCTAGTATGTTTTATCTTGGGTGACATTTATACATATCTTTATTTCTTTTAATGTGATAGATTTATTGACTTTATTTCCAATTTGGGACATTCAATGATGTTTTCATGATCATTTTAAAACTATAAAGACACAATTTCCAAACATGGGGAAGGATACAATTACCCAGGTATTTATAGAATAATAATTTTTGATTTCTATTAATATTTTTTAATAATATATTAATTTTATGTCAAAGGGGATAATTTTTTCTGATATCGTACTCGACACACTCTAATGGGATTCTCTGAAATCATACATTGCATACATCATTGACTTATACTGAAGAATCATACAATAATATTATTATTATTTTAAATGTTAGTTTATACATAGATGTTGGAATGGTGAGAATGAATAGTATCAAATAAATTTTTAAATATGTTTTAAACGTGTTTAAATTATTATTCATTGATTACCAATTTTATTAGAAATGGAAATTAAATCCAATTTAATATAATGGAAGTGTTTTTATGAAAACCTATTTAAAAAAGAATAATTGTGTTTTCATATCACTCTTTTTGGATTCTTATTTAAGGAAAATTATATGATATATTTGAAATTTAATCCTTTAATTCCATATAGTAATTTTTCAAGATATTATATAATAAGAAATTCATTTTTATTGAATAAAATATATATTTTTCTAAAAATGCAATTTTACCGCCTATTGATGGAGAACCCTATTTAAATAAATTTTTTGACACAATTATGTTTTTTATTTGAAAAAAATAAACATATTTTTAATTATAGGGACATTAAAATCTAATTTGTATTAAATTGTGTTATTTTCCTACAAATGTTTAATTTTTAATGAATAGTGATAATTACTGTATTTTAATTGAAAACTGCCTTTTAATCTAATTTATTTGTATATATATATTGTAAATTTAATTTATTTTAATGTCTAATTGGATTATATATTTATTATTTAATCAAAATATGGTCATTGGAAGTAACTTCACATTAAAATTGGTCATAAACACATGTAAATATTTTGGTAGTTTTTTACTTCTAAAAAACAGTATTTTTGATTTTGACAACAAAAATTAATTTAAAATTAATTTCTTCAACATCTTTGTTATGAATTTTTTAAAATATATTCCATATTTGGAATGAAGATTTTCAAATTTTTTAAATAGGTAACTATTATTTTTAGATATTATGAATAATAACTTCAATAGATATTTTATTTATCATGGTTAATGGGTAAATATGGTAAATAACAGTAAAACGATAATATTATAATATTTTTAAATTGACCTAACACATGTCCTAATGCTACTGGATGTGATATTTCAGACCATGTACATCATTTGGTAGATTTTAGGACCCCATGGAGCCACTTTTGTGTGAAAATGACATTTAATTATTTTTAATTTAATGTTAAGGAAAATATAACCTAAACATGTATATTTTAATAAAATAATTTATATATGTGGATATATAAGGTATATTTTAGACTATAAATAATCCTTATAAATATAAATATATTTCCTAAATAATTTTATTTTATTTATTATTTTTAGGCATCAAATATATATATATATATATATATGACACAATTCTAATGTTTTAATTACCTATTTAATGATAGTTTTAAATAAATGAGATTATAAATATAAAAAAAAGTTTAATTTGAATCTTTTTATGCCATACACGAATTTTAGGGATGATTATGGATTTTAATATTTTAATTTATGATGTTTTCTCAATACAATCATGTTTTTAAGGATATTTATAAAGTCGTGATATGAATAGTATAAAAATTGACATAAATGTGTTTTTTAAACAAATACTATTTTACTAAATTATATAATAGTGCAAAAAAATTTACAATTGGAACAATATACATATATAATTTTAGAAATGTTATTAAAGAACCACTTTAGGTTCTATTGGAATTTTCTAGTAACTATATTAACCATATAGTATGATTATACAAGAAGACAGTGTAAGAGTTAAATTAGTTTACAAAGGGTCAAAGATCAACGATACGGATAAATTTGAAACAAAAACGTATTTAAAACCTACTGGTTGAGAGGATTTAGAAAAATAATCTTCTGATATTTGTGTTAAATGATTTTTGGACCTTTGGAAAATATAAATTCACTTTATAATATAATAATCATTCAAGACATTCCTAAAGTACCCCTCCTTCCTCTTATAAAAGGTCACCACCTCTAAACCCTTACCCACACTTATCAAAACCCTTGGATCGTCCCACATCAACACCAATAACTTCAAACATATATCCTTTCCTCCTATAATCCTTACATTATGTTGAAGGTAATTCAAGAAAGCCTTTGGGCTCAAGTCAAATGGAGTTACCCATTTTTAGATGTATCATCTTCTCTAAAATTAATTTCAAATATTCTACTTCTTTACTCCAAATTCTGTTATTATTATTTGATTACATAAAAAACAATTATCCCCATTATAATTTTATGTTTTTATGTGATTTATTATAACTACACTTACACACATCTCCATCTAATGGATTTTGAACATTCAATTTCTTTGGACGGTGAACTACTATCTCATGAAACGATGATTGTTCAATTATCTTCTATTTCCCCTCATGGGGTCCATTATGATGTCACTATATTTATATAATATATATCATTTTTATATTGTCTTTATGATTTTGTAATTTTTATTTATAATATACCTTTATACTTTTCATGATGTGTAAAGACGATAAATTCATTTGAGAAAGCGTGGAGTATGACCCCCTCAAAGTGATATGACTCGTTCATTCCATGCACGGAACATATAAAGTATGGAGTTAATGAAATTACATGACATCTATAAAATATGTTATTATACTGGAATTATAATATAACTATATGTTATTAAGTTTTAATTAACTTAAATATAAAATATAAATTAAAGTAGTGGACATGCGTATGCGCTGCTTTCTGTCTCCATGAATGGTGAATTACATTTCTTTTATCAAAATTTTATGGAATATTATAAATAAATATATTTTTGATATATATGATACATATATGTATATGAATAATATTCGGGAGATAATAGAATTTTTACAGCATGGAAAAATTGTAATTATAACAGGATCATTTTCGACTCAAGTACCCAATATCGACAAAATGACTGATATAAACATAAATAATTATGTAATTTTTATAAGGTGGTAATAAGTGATATAAAAGGAATAATAAACATGAAAATTGTTTCGAATCAGTTATAAATAAATTTAAGTTTATTATTCATAAAATTAAAGAATTAATGATCCATTTCAGACACGAATTAAGGGAACATCTTAACCCAATTTGAATTCGTTGGGTTGAAGATCTACTTATTGATTATATAGTTGTATGATTATGTGAGATATAAATTTTGAAACCCTATATTGTATTTATACTTTATTTATGAGTAAATATATTTAATACCCATAATTGATCTATTTTATTTACAAAATGATCTTTGTAAGGGACTTCGTCTCAATCTCCTTTCATTGAGGTGTATTTTGATAATATATTCTTCCTTCTTTGACACGTTGTATAATAATCATCTTTGAGTTATACATTCATTAAAATGGAATATTATATCTATGAAGAATTTTACTAAATGTAAAAAAAAGAATGTTTTTAAATTTTTTGTTGATAATGACCTCTCCACCACTGTAATCATTATTTGGATTCCTCTATAAGCCTTATTGTTTTAAAGAAAATGAAATCCCTTATTCTCTTTTTTGGTGTTGTTGTATTGAAAATGGTTTTAGAAATGTATTGAATATTTCAATATCTTGAAATGGTATATTGTATTTTCAAATGAAATGTTATTAGTTAAATATTGTTATTTTCATTATTTTATGATTATGATTATATAATGGTATGTGGGCATTTGACTAGTGGTTACATGATAATCCAATGAATAGTGGTTATGTGATAAAACAAATGATGGGTGCTTCTACGATTAACCATGGACTGGTTTTGATGTTATAACCTCCAATGTATTGGGTATGGAATTCATTTGTTTAGCTATTCTATTTAGTGATATGCGGGGATGTCGACTGTATAGTAATTCTATTTATGTATGTTTATGTCCCATGTTACATTTATATTTTATAAAATTTTTATATGGGATTTATGGTAATATTTTGGCTACAGAAAGGGTAATTAATGAGCTTATATTTACTGAAATATGTTCATTAATTATTTAAGGTCTAAAGTGTTACTTTGGGATAAAGTATTAATGGTATACATGTTGTTTTGAAAAACTAACAGTTTTCCTTCTTTATGCATCCTTAACTATGATTTTTATGCTCATCCCATGTTTTGAAATGTTTTTCACTAGACAAGAATATGAATAAGGTCAAGGAATGGATAATGTAAATGTCATGTTGTCTAAAACCTGAAACTAGACATGTATCTTATTTGAAGATTTTTTTTATGAAAAAAAATTAATTGTGAGTAGATGTGCCTACATGTAATATTCAAGTTGTTATGTATATGTAATGACTATATTATATAACTCCCTAAACCTAAAAATATCATCATCTTACATTATTAACTTAGTTATATATTATTTTATGTTTAAGGCTCAAGCTTTATAGTTGGTATCAGATATATTTTTAGATAATTTTAGGGTTTAGGGTGTTATTAAAGAATAATTGACATAACCATAATGAATATCCTTTTAGAAATAGTAATAGTTATTTTACATAAATTGAATGAGTTTTAGATAACATGAATAAGAATATCTTATTTTTTACCCACCTCATAATATTTTATATTCTTATGTTACTAATATACTCACACTAATATTTTTTGGATTTAGTAAATGGTTGGATCTAGCAGGCCCCAAAGTAACAATAGATATGAAGAAACTTTTGATAGTTTTCTGAGTAAGAAACTAAATGAAATGAGAGCTAAAATTTGATCTAATGTGGTTATTCTAAATAAACTATATTAATTCATGATAGATCACTTGAACCATGTTGATTTTTATAAGTCATCTTATACGAGAGAAACGAATCTATACAAAAGTTCAGGTAATAATCAAAATGGTATTTATATTCAAAGTCCTATGTGTCAAGGATTTGGAATATAACAGATAGAAAAATGCTTCAATGGGATGGGAAGATTCTGTAGATTTGAAATAAAGGACAAAAATAATGAAGCAGCCATAGAAAAAGGAAGCATCTAGTTCACTCTTGGAAAGGGAAAGAAGTTCATTCCAAGGGATCAATTGAATGTTTTAAATGTGGTGTGCATGGTCATTATACCAATAAATGTCCTATAAAAAAGGATCGATAATTGGATCAGCAGGACAGTACAAATATATTTTTACTAATACCAATGGTAATTCCAATTAATGAATAGGAAACTAACAATTACAAATGAAAGGTATGGATTATTTCAAATCTGATGTTTTGACATTATATAATCATATGATATAATTGATGATTTTGTTTGTCGGATATATGTATTATGGAATAAATAGTAAAATAATGGTTAATGGATCATGAAGAACGTTTTATGAGTATGATGTATACATATAAATAATTCAAGTGTTATTGTAGATTTTTTGATGATGAAATACTTAAAAGTATTAACGCTCTTTTGATGATGGGGCTACATTGGAAGACTTTTTCATGTATGTGTAACCATGAAGTTTGATATGTGAAAATTTTATTCAAGAAAAAATTATCTTTTATTGTGTGGACATAATGTATGAACTTAGGGGTTTATGTGATCCATTGTTTTTAGGTGATAAATAGTTATTACATTTTGGGATGAAAAATGAAAGGTATTAGATAACCTTTGATGGTAAAATAGGTTATGGTTATTTTTTTTTGAAATTTTCATATTTTTTAGAATTTTATAATAATGATATGGTGTTAGAAAATGGTCAACCTGCAAGATGGTTGACAACCCATCACCTCCGAAAAGTCAATGACAATCGATCCCACAACCAAAGGGAAACAAGGGTGCATCGCCAACCACCGGCCTACGTGATTTTCCTGGGTTGTATGACTTATTATTTTTATTTAAATGATTTTTTTATCAAGAATATGTTGATTTGGATGTTATGTTTTATCAATTGGATATCCTTAGTATAGGAAAATGATTTGGTTGGAATGTGGTAATGATTATTTTGGAAGACTTTTGTGCTTTTGGGAACAATATATGCCTTATTAAAATAGAATACTTTGGGATTTCAATTGGGGAGTAATGGTGGAATTTTATTTTCGAATATTCTATGTTTTTATTGCAGACATATAATGATTTGGGTTGTTTATGGAAATGATTCACCTATCATTGAAAATATGTGATTAGGTTAATTACATTTTAGTATGAGACATTATGAGTAGCCGATGTTATTTAGATATAAATGATAAGATTTTTGTGGAAGAATATGTAATCAAATCCTTATGAATTCTGGGTTTCAAAAATAGATTGAATTATTTTGAATAATTTTAAGGAAAATTGTCTATTGAATGGTATTTTTTGAGTTTTGGGTATTGTTTGTTCAATATTATAGATTAATAGTAGTATTTCTTTTAATAAAATATTATTTATTTTGAGGATTATGTGATCGTGTACTAACCATTTTGGTTTTTTAATGTCTATATAGGGGAAATATTTGTTATATATTTTTTGGATCATTTTATTCTCTAGATGATGATTATAGCGTATTTGGTGTGACCAATTCATCTTGATTACTCCTAGTTTGGAGAAAAGATTAATTTTTTAGAAACTTATTAAATGATGAATCTCTACTTGAAAAGTAAGTATATTTATTTATGTTCGTAGTAAATATCATAAATAAATTCTCTAAATTTATGAAAGAGAACATAATACAAAAAATGCTTCCCATATACTTTTCCTGCTAGGGAATCAATAATCGTTTAACCTATCACACGTATGTGTTTTCTTGTGGCTAACTTTCTTTTAATCATGTTTTCAATCACTCTCCATTATAACTTGATGGTTAGTTATCACTTCCATATAAATGTTTTCAAGGAATCATAGAGTGGGTTATCATTGGTGATTTTTATACTTATCTTTATTTCTTTTAAAATGATATTTTTATAGACTCTTTTTCTAATGTGGGACTTTAAATGATGTTTTTTTGCCCAATTTTAAAATTGAGAGGATGCAATTTCTAAAATGGAGGATAGATGTACTGCCCCAAATATTGATAAAGTAATATTTTTTTTATGTTAAAACTTATGAATAATACATTTAATTTAAGTCAATGAGGATGCTTTTTTCTGATAGTGTATTCGACACATAACACGGAGCTTCTCTAAAATCTTACATTGAACACAACATTGAGTTGTTCTGAAAAATAACACATTATTATTATTATTATTATTATTATTATTATTATTATTATTATTATTATTATTATTTTAAATGGTAGTTAATGCCTAGACTTGGGAATAGAGGGAACAAATAGTATAAACTGAATTTTTAAATATGGTATACACGTGTTTAAATGATGATTCATTGATTAACAAATTAAATAGAAATTGAAATAAAAACTAATTGAATTAAATGGATTTGTTTTTATGAAAACCTATTTAAAATAGAATAATTGTATATTAATATCACTCTTTATATATTTTTATTTAATGAAAAATATATGATATATATTAAATGTAATGATTTAAATTATATTATATGTTTTCTATACATGATATAAGAATAAATTCATTTTTTTCAGATAATAGAAGTATTTAATAAAAATGTATTTTTGTCTCCTTTTGGTGAAGATCCCTTTTTTAAATCTTGTTTCTCATCTTTATATGTTTCATTTGACAAAATTAACTTCTTTATTTAGAATTGTAACATTAAAATTTAATTTGGATTAAATTTTGGTATTTTTCTGTTAAAGATAATTTTTTAATGAATAGTGAAAATACTTCATTTTAATTCAACACTTTCTTTTAATATAATTTATTTATATATTTATTAGTACACCCCAAGCATCGATGCAATGCTTCTCTTTGAATGATAAAATATCTTCTGTTGTACACAACTTTGAGTTCTAATACACCGCAACCAATCAAACTAGCTGTTATGAATAGTAATAACAACATTTTGAAATTTTAAAAATTTTATTATTCAAAATTGATTTCAATTTCGGATTTTTAATATCAAAATTATTTTCGGGTAAATTTGTTGTAATCTACTAAAACCATTCATTTCTTGATGAGTAGTGAAAAAATATTTAATATCAATTAAAAACAACTTTTATTAATCGAAATAATTTATATTGTAAAATTACTCATTTGAGGGTTTTTAAAGTATAATTATATTATAATTTTATCATTTAATATAATGTAGGTCATTGGATCTAATTTCATATTTAAACTGTACATAAACATGTGTCACTCTTTTGATAATTATTATTTCTTAAAAACATGTTTTCAGTTTTGATAACAAGAATTAATTATAAATTAATTTCTACCTCTTCTGTGTTTTAATTTCAGTAGAATGGATTCCATATTTGGAATTATGAGGTCCAAATTGTGTAAATAAGTAACTTTTATTTTTAAACATTATGAATATTTACTTTAGTATATATTTTATTTACCATGGTTTAAGTGTTAATATGGTAAATAAGGGTAAACAAATATAATTATAATAATATTAAATTACCCTATCATGTGGACTATTTATATTGTATGATACATTTCCGACCATGGAAATACTTTGGTCTATTTTGGGACCCCATGGAACCACTTTAGACAGATAATGACACTTTATATTATTTAATTTAAAGTAATGACAAAAATGACATAAACATGTATCTTTTAGAAAAATAATTTTTAGATAGGGTTATATAAGTTATCATTTCATCTATAAATATTCATTTGAAAGCTAAAAATATTTTCTAAATAATGGTATTTTTGTTATAATATTTAGATATAAAATAAATAAAATTTTCTATGCCACAATAATAATGTAGTGTTTAATTCGTTAAATAATGATTAAAATAAATGAGATTATAAACATTTAAACATTATCCATAACTAGTCCAATTCATATTGGATTATTTTATTTCATACATGAATCATCATAAATTCAAATTTATTGAGTTTGTGACAATAATATATGGAATGTAATTATATAATAAAATAATATTTTCAAGCATTCCTAAAGAGATCCCCCCTTATAAAAATCCTTCACCTCTAACCCATTTCTCGGACCTCTCAAGCCACATGGATCGTCCATCCTCTGACCAATTAAGCTACCTTAATCCCTCTTTTCAAATTATAAGCCTTACCATAGGCATAAGTCACTTCATGGAATCCCTTTAGTTCAAACCAAAGGGAGTTACATATTTTAATATTAACATATCCTCTTAAGTTCATTCCATTTATTTTACTTCTCCAAACCCCTAGACTCTATTTATTCCTTTATTTTATAACTACACCAATATCTTAAATATTCCTGGTTGTTGTTATGATGATTATCTGAACAACACTTAAACACACCTTCATCTAATGGGAATAGAACATAGTGTTTTTGTGGACACCGAACTACCGCCACACGAAACGATGATTGTTCAATCTTCTACTAAAACTTCTTATAGTGGCCATTATGATGGAAATATAATTATATAATTATATATATTATATTTTTATTATATATAATATTATATAATTCACTTCTATAGAATACATTTATTATTTTCATGTTGTATATATATGATAATTTCATTTGAAAATGTGCAGACTACCGCCCCCTCAAAGTGATACGACTCATTCATAATATACATGGAACATATAATGGATGGTGTTAATGAAAATATGTAACATATATATGATTTTATATTATACTAGAATAATAATATACCTACGTATCATTTTGGTTTCATTCCTTTTAAAATAAAAAATTAAATTGATGTTGTGTTCGTGCGTACGTACTGATTACCGTCTCCACGAGCGTGATGAGATTATTTCACCATCATAACCTTTCAAGATAAATTTCATTTGATTACTAAAAGTAATATTTAAGAACATAATATCATTTTGGATATGAATCAAATATATCCTTTTAATAACAAACACGACTTACTTAACAAAACATATAAATGAAAACAAATCAGTTAACACCCGAAACAATAATACTACAAAAATATTACTAACAAATCAATATTAGTGGATCATATATGATATCATATTTATGTATGTAGTTAATATATAATATAATAAGAATTATTTACCTATTATATAAGAGTTTATTGTACCCTTGACCAAGAAAAAATACAACGTAAGGGTTAATTTAACAATCTTATTACTTATCAGGGTTTTTAATACTTAAGTATCAATTGGGACCTTTTTATCATCCACACCCATGTTTTCATAATAATTCATTTGAAAACATTTTTACTATTTACTAGACTATAATATAATGTCCTTTATACTTTTACTTGACATTATATTTTTTTAATGAAATCTCTCCCTTGTTTTCCAAACAAGGTACTTTATGACCTTATCGAAAAAATTAAGGTAAGAATGTCATATTTAACTTATACAACAGGTGCAACTATTTTCCACCATTATAACATCATCTAAGATTCGCTTAAAATATTATTAAAATATTTTCAAAATAAATGTTTTCTTTTATAATTATGGGACTCTTAATTTATTTAAAAATAGAAAGAGATATTTATCTCAAATAGTTTTGATTTCATATATGGCATCATCCTTTGAAAAGGTTTACACTTGTTTGATGTTGAATTTTATGACACAAATTTTCCATATTGTATTTACAGTTTGGTTATATGTTTAATTGTGTATGTTATATTTTCATATGATTTGTTTTTTATGGTCAAAGTATTGAAATTTCTTATATAGTTTTAATATGAATTTTTTTGTTATGTTTCAACCTTTTAATATGAGGAATGTATTAGATTTAGTAGGTGGCAGGTGGAGCCTAATATAGATACTCATTTCATCAGTAGGTATTATGAGACAATAAGACGTGGAATTGGCCATGGCCTTTCCCAATTTGATATATGTTTTTGGACAAGGCCTTAATCATTTTTAGGCATCTTGGATGTGGCCTTGAAAAAATATTTTAGAATGTCCTGCATTATACATTCACTCATTATGAAAATAAAATTGATTGTTCATGTGGTTATTCAAAAATTAGAATAACCATGACTATGTTTTATTATGACATTATTTACTCATATCATATTCCTACAAAAGTGTTCTTGTTTATTATTTGTAATGACATGTGCTTTCAATTAGTCACCATGTCTAATGATTATGTTATCATATGCTGTATTGATTACTCTAACTATGCAATTTAGCTCACTCCTTTCTTATGATTCATTTTCTGAAGATATGAAATAGTCTGTTATGACTGACTTCTAGGCATTATCTATGGGTATTGGATATTTATAATGGAATAAATTAGTGTTTTATTTCTATTTATATTGTAATGTTGATCATATGTATGTATTTTGTTTCCAATAATACTAAACTTATTGGTCATTCGGGATATTAGTTTTTGTATTACGCCAATGTTATGTAATAAAGCACCGACTTTGGGTAAATGGGGATGGGGAGATATAGTTATATTGTAGTTTTTATTGAATTTGATTTTTAATTGTATTATATTTTTTTTATAATTTAATCCAATTTTCATCACTGGATAAAATTTCACTATGAAATTGTACATAAAAGCATGTCAATATTTTTGCTGTTTTTACATATTAAAAACAGACTTTTCGATTTTAACAATGAGAATTATTTTTATAATAATTTATTTATCTAATGTGTTTTTAATTTTGAAAAACGAATTCCATATTTGGATTCAAGATGCCCAAATTTTGAAAATTGTTAACTTCTATTTTTAGAAATTATGAAAAGTAACTTCTGTAAATATTTTATTTACCATGGTTAAATGGAATATCCAATAAATAAGGGTAAAATATTAATTCTATAATAATATAAAATTACCCTAACACATGTCCTAACCCTATTTTATGAGAACTTTCTGACCATTCACATCCTTGGGTCGATTTTAGGACCCCATTGAGTAACTTGTCTGTGAAAATGACATTTTATTACTTTTAATTCAATGTTAAGGAAAATATAACCTAAACATGTATCTTTTAGTAAAAAAATTTATATATGGTGTTATATAAATTATATTTTAGACTGTAAATAGTTACTATAAATATAAAAATATTTCCAAAATCACGATATTTTATTTATAATTTTTATCCATCAAATAAAACAATATATTTTGGACACAATGATGATGTATTGATTACATTATTAATGAAATATTTAAATAAATGAGAATATAAATATTAAAATTTATATATTTTAAAATTTTTTATTCAATCCAAGAATTTTATGTATGAGTGTGACTTTTTATATTTTAATTTATGATGGTTTTTTAAAGAATCATATGGTTATATATTTTTAAAAAGTCATGATATGAATATTATAAAAATTGACCTAAATGAGTTTTTAAAAAATAGACTATTTTATTATATGATATAATAGTCCAAAAAATATAATATTTTTTCCAATGACATATATATGGTTTGAAATGACATTAATGAACCACTTTAGGATCTATTATAAATATAAAAAATACTATATTAACTATATATTATGAATATTAAAGAGGACATGGTAAGAGCTAAATTAGTTAACAAATAGATAAAGCTAAAAGATATGTTTAAATTTGAAACTAAAACTTGCCTAAAACCTATTGGTTGAGAGGATTTCAAACAAGAATTATATTATCATTTAATTAAATAAGTTTTTAACCTTCTTTAAAATCAAAATTCAGTTTATAATAAAGTAATCTTTCAATACATTCCTAATGTTCCCCTCCTCCCTCTTATAAAAGGTCACCACCTCTAACCCCTAACTCACACCTCTCTCGACCTTTGGATCATCCAACCACTTCTATAATAATTTAAAAAATCATTCTCTTACCTCTAGAAGACTTTCCATATGTAGAAGGAAATTTGAGAAATCCATTAGGCTCAAATCAGAGTGAGTTTCCCATTTTAATAGGTAGCATATTCTCTACTTTTTGTTTCTAATATTCTACTCCTTAACTCTATATTATATTATTATTAAATGATTACATTAAAAAACCTATATACCTAATATTATAGGATGATTTTACGGGATGTATTCAAACTAAACATAGATACACCTCCATCTAATGGATTTTGAACATACTTCTTCTATGGACGACGAACTATTATTTCACGATACGATGATTGTTCAAATATCTCCTACCGCCTCTCATCGAGGGAATCATGATGTCACTGTATTTATATGATATATATTGTTTTTATATTATATATATGCCTCTGTAATTTTTATTTACAACATACCTTTATTCCTTTCAGGATATGTAAACATGATAATTTCATTTGAGGAAGCACGGACTACCGCACCTCAAAGAGATATGACTCGTTCTTTCCATTCATGGAACGTATAAAAGATTGAGTTAATGGACTCATGTAACATATATAAAATATAATATTATACTGTATTAATAATATACATATGTATCATTAAGTTCTCATTCAATTAAATATTTATTAGAAATGAAATCACTATTCATGTGTATGTACAACTTATCATCTCCATGAACAACGAATTTCATCTCTTATCACCAAATTTTATGGAATATTACATATAAATATATAATAGATATAATATATATATATATATATATGAATAATTTTCTCGAAATAATGGACTTTTGACCACATGTGGACTAATTGTAATTAAAATAAGATCATTTTCGACTCAAGTACCCAATATGGACAAAATGACCAATATAATCATAAATAATTAGGTAATTTTTATATGGTGGTAATAAGTGATATAAAAAATTAATAAATTGGAAAAAAAATTCAATCAAGTATTAATTAACAATTATTTATTATTCAATAAATTAAAGAATTAACAAGTCAAGTCGGACATGAGGTAAGGGAACTTCATAACCCAATTTCCAGTCTTTAGGTTAAACGTCTACTTATTGATTTTGTTGTGTTATGATTATGTGAGATATAACATTGGATATCCAATCTTGTATTTATAATTTCATTATGTTGAATTATATTTAATATACATAATCTATCTATTTTATTTAAAAATTGATCTTTTTAAGAGATTTTGTCTCAATATTTTTTCATTGAGGAATATATTGATAATATAAACCTTCCTATTCTGAATGGTGTACAATAAAACCATTTTACTTTTAACTTCATTAACGGGAATATATTATCTTCAAAGAGTTTTACTAAATAAAAAAGGTATGTTTTTAACGTTTTCAGCGACAATGACCACTCTGTCATCATAATCGTTATTCGGCTTCCTTTATAAGCCTTAATGTTTTTAAAAGGGAATGAAATACCTTATTTCCTTTTTGGGTGTTTTCATTTTGAAATTGGTTTTTGGAATGGATTGATTATTTCAACAGATTAGAATGATTTTTTGTGATTGTACATGAATTGTTATTAGTGAAATATTTATATTTTCAATATTTTATGTTTTGTGATTATATAATGGTATTTTAACTATTGATGGTTGGTTACGTGATAAACCAATGATAGCTGGTTAAGTGATAAACCAAATGCCGGGACATTTTGTTGATATATCAAGGATGGGTGGTTACGTTATAATCTCTAATTCATTGGGTATGGGAGTCAGCCATATGGCTATTCCATTTTGTGATATATGTAGAGGTTGACTATATTGTTATTCCTTTTCAGAATAGTTATGTCAAATGTTACCATTATATGATATATGTTGTTTCTATGGGATTTATGGTAATATTTTATGCTTCAAAATTGGTAATGAATGAGATTATATTTCGTGAGGTGTTTTTGTTACTTTTTTATGGTGAAAAGTATTACTTTATAACAATGTATTCATTGTTTACATGTTGTTTTAAAAAATTAATAGATTTACTTATTTATGAATCCTTTAATGAGATTTTTATGCTCATACCATATTTTGAAAGGTTTTTTATAGTACATAATGAGCAACATGTTAAATGATAAGATCCAAGAAAAGTCATTCTTTCTAAAATATGGAACTAGACATGTATCTCTTTTATGTGTTTATGCTTTATGAAAAAAAATCGATAGTGGGTAGATGTTTCTACTTGCAATATTCAAGATGGTAAGTTTATGTTATGATGTAATTATATAAATATTTAAACATGAAAAGATACCCTTTGTGAATTATTTACTTAATTCATGATTATGTGATGTTTATGGATGTGGCCTTACTATTGGAATCAGAGGTCGGTTTAGATAACATTAGAGGTTAGGATGTTATTTAAGAATAAGTGACATAACTATAATGGTTAGAATAATACATATAGTTATCAAGATTTTAGATAAATTTAACGAGTTTAAGATAACATGAATAAGTATATATTAGGTTTTACCCTCCTCATAAGATATTATATGATTATTTTACTGAGATACTCACACTGAACTTTTCTGTTTTAATAAATGGATGGATTTAGAAATATCCAAAGTACAATGCATGTAAAGATAACTATAATAGTTTTATAAATAAGAAAATGAATGAAATGGTAGGTACAATAAGAAATCTTATGTTTATTCTCATTCATCAATCTAGAGTCATTAATAAACACCTAAACCTTGGTTATTTGTATACGAAATCTTATAGGTGAGAAAAAAATATCTACAGAAGTCCATGTTACAATCCTAAAGTTATGTATATTAAAAAACCTATGTGTCAAGGATGTGGAAAAAAATATCGGAAATGATTTAAAGGGGAAGGGAAGATTATATAGTTGTGGTAATGAAGGTCACAAAGCTAGAACCTTCCATGGAAAAAGGAAGCTTCCAATTGACTCCAGGTAAGGTAAATTACTTCATTATAAGGGATCAATTGAATGTTTTAAATATGGTGTGCATTGTCATTGTAAAAATATATATACTATGAAGAATGTTCATGAATCAGATCAGTAGGACAGTATAAATAAATTTTTACCAATACTTAATTCCATTCCAATTGGGGATGAGGAAACTAAAAATGGCAAATGAAAGCTATGGATTATTTCTTATCATATTTTTTGACATTATTGAATCGTAGGATATGATTCACAATTTTGTTTATAGGGATGAATTATGACAGAATATGTTGGAAAATAATAGTTAATAGATCATGAAGAATGTTGATTGATTAATAATTATACATATAAGGGATTCAAGAGTTATGGTATTTTATAGGATGATGAAATACTTAAAAGTATTAAGGATCTTTTTATGATGAGATTAGTTTGGAAGACGTTTTCTAGAATATGTAACCCAGAAGTTTGATATGTGAAAAAATTATTAAATAACTAATTATCTTTTCTTTTGTAGACATAATAAATATACTTAGGGATTCATAATATCTTTTGTTTTTGAGATGATAAATTGTTATTACATTTTGGGATGCATAATGAAAGGTATTAGATAACCTTTGAGGATAAAATAGGTTATGGTTAATTTTGAGGAAATTATTTTATTTTTGATAATTTGAAATGAATGATATTTCTTTATAAAATAAAAAAAACATAGGATAGGTGACAACATATCTCATCCTGCAAGGCCATGGGAATAGAACCCTCTATTGAAGGGCGACAAGGGTGCATCACCTACCACAAGCCTACATGAAGTCCCTGGCCAGTTGACTTATTCATATTAATTAAATGATTGTATTGATCAAGAATAGATTGATTTTGGATATTATATTTTATCAAATAGATATCCTTGGTATTGTATAATGATTTGTTGATTAATTGATAAAGGTTATTTTGGAAGTTGTTTACTATTTTGGGAACACTATATGCCTAAGGAAAATAAAATACTTTGGGATTTCAATTGAGGAGTAATGGTTGATTTTTTTTAAAGAATATATGTATTTATTGTGGACATATAAATATTAGGGGTATTTATAGATACATTTAATATATCATATAGAATATGTGATTAGGTTGTTTACATTTCATTATGATACTTTAAGAGTTACAAATATTTGTTGGAAATAAATGTTATGATTTTTGTGGAAGAATGTGTGATCAAATCCTTCTAAATTTTTGGTTCCAAAATTATTTTGGATCATTTTGAATAATTTATAGGAAAATATTGTATTTTATTGTTTTTTTGAGCATTGGGTTTTGTTTTTTAAATTTTATTGATTAAGAGTATTATTTATTTTTATAAAATATTCTCTTTTTTTGGGATTATCTGATATTTTACTAACCATTTTGATTTTGGTTAATGTAAAATGATAGGGTAAATATTTGAATCATATTTTTTTAATTTTATTCTCTTGATGTTGATTCTAGAACTTCAAGTGCGACCATGTCATCTTGAATACTCTTTATTAGAAGAAAAGATTTGTTTTTGGTGGAAACTTATTGAAGGATGAAACACGACTTGAAAAGTAAGTATATTTCTTAATTTTCTCAGTATATATCATAAATAAATTCTATTAATTTAGGAATGGTGACGTAAAAAAAATACATTTACTATTCTTACTAGGGAATCAAAGTCCGTTTAACCTATCAAAAGATTGTGGTTTTCTGGTGGTTAAATTTCTCCTGATCATGTTTTCCATCACCCTCCATCAGATCATGATGGTCAGTCTTCTCATCCATATACATGTTTTCATGGAATCCTAGAATGTTTTATATAATGTTTCCTTTATGATTCTATTTATTTATTTTAATGTTATAGTTTTATTGATTCTTTTTCCAATGTGGTACATTCAATTATGTTTTTGAGACCAATTATGAAATTTTGAGGACACAATTCTAAAAGGGAGGGGGGAAGGATGTAACAACCAATGTATTTATAGAATAATAATTTTTGAATTATATTAATAATTATGAATAATATATTAATTTTAAATAAAAGTGGATGTTTTTTTATGATTGCGTACTCGACATGCCACAGCAGCCTTCTGCAAAATCTTTCATTTCATAGAACACTGAATTATATTGAAAATTAATTCAATAATATAATTATTATTTTAAATGGTAGTTAACACCTAGACATTGGAATAGAAAGAATTAATAGTATAAATTTAATTATGTAATATGGTTCACACATGTTTAAATGATAATTCAATGATTACAAAATATATTAAAAATGCAAATAAAAACTAATTGAATATAATGGATGTGTTTTTATGAAAAACTATTTAAAAGAGAAAAAATGTGTTTTTATATCTATATTTATGGATTTTTATATAATTAAAAATATTATATATATATATATATATATATATCAAATTTAATGATTTAAATTCATCTTATATGTTTCCTAGATAAGATATGAGAATACATTCATTTAATCAGATAACAAAAGTTTTTTTCTTCTAAAATTGCAGTTTTACAGCCTTTTGATAGAGAAACCTTTTTTAATTTATTATATGACACAATTATTTGTTTTATTTGAAAAATTAAAATTTTTATTTATAATAAAAACATAAAAATTTACTTTTGATGAGATTTTGGTATTTATATATTAATGTTCATTTTTTTAATAAATACGAAAATATGATGCATTTTATTTCAAAACTATATTTTAATATAGTTTATTTATATAGTTATATTGTATATTTAATTTGTTTTAAAGTTTAATTGGATTATATTCTTATAAATTAATCCAATTTTGTTCAGCAGAAGTAATTTTACTTTGAAATTTGACATATACGTTTGTCAATATTTTTTCTAGTTTTTACTTCTTAAAGACACACTTTTTGATTTTGACAATGGTAATTATTTTTTATTTAACTTCTACAACTTATGTGTTTTGAATAAACAAAAGTGGGTACCATATTTGGATTAAATAGGCCGAATTTTTTTAAATAGATAAAATTTAATTTTAGACATTATGAATTGTATATTCAGTAAATATTTTATTTACCATGGTTAAAGGGTAAATCCTGTAAAAATTGGTAAATATAATATTATAATAAAATTAAATTCCCCTAAGACATGTAATAACCATATTTGATTTGATATTTATGACTATGGGAATCTTTGGGTCAATTTTGGAACCCTATGGAGCTACTTTTCTGTTAATATGATATTTAATTACTTTTAATTTAATGTTAAGGAAAATATAACCCAAACATGTATCTTTAAATAAAGCAATTTTTCTATGGGTTTATATAAGCTATATATTCGACTATAAATAGTTATTAGAAAGATAAAAAAATTTACTAAATCTTGGTTATTTATTTATAATTTTTAGACATCATAGATATAAATATATTTATGATAGAATGATGATGTTGTGATTACTTTTTTAGTGAGGGTTTTAAATAAATAAGATTATAAATATTAAAATAAATTTATTTTAAAATTTTCATTCCATACACGAATTTTAGGGATTTATATGATTTTTTATATTTTAATCTATGATTTTTTTATAAATAATAATATTTTATGTATTTTAAAAATTCATGATATTAATATTATTAAAATTGACATAAAAGAGTTTTTAAAACAAGTACTAATTTATAAAATGATATAGTGGTCCAACAAATATATGATTCAACCAAATAACTTAAATAATATTTTAAAAGTAATTAATAAACCAATTTTTTTTCTATTGTAATTTATTGTAATTATATTAGTAAAATAGTCTGAATATATAAGAAGATACGGTGGGAGCTAAATTAGATAACTAAGGGTTAAAACTAAAAGATAAGGTTAAATTTGAAACAAAAAAATTGCCTAAAACATATTGGTTGAGAGGAAATAGAACAATAATCATATTATATTTAAATTAAATAAGTTTTGGACCTTTTTAAAATAGAAGTTGTGTTTATAATAAAATAATATTTTAAGACATTCCTAATGTACCCCTCCTCCCTTTTATAAAAGGCAACCATATCTTACCCCATAATCACATCTCTCATGCCCCTTGAATTGACTAACCTCTTCTCCAATAATATCCCAACATCACTCTATTACTGAAATAAACCTTATCTTAGGCATAAGGAATTTCCAGAATTCCTTTTTTTTCTCAAACCAGAGGGTGCTACCCATTTTAAGAGGTAGCATCTTCTCTAAAGTTCCTTTCCAATTTTCTACTAGTTCACTCTATGTTCTATTATTATTATTTGATTACATAACAACACTAGTATCCACAACATTCAATGATGCTTTTATGATATGTATTCCAAATAAACAATCACAATCCTCCATCTAATGGATTCATAACATATTGTTTGTATGGATGATGAGCCATTACATCACAAAATGATAATTGTTAAATTATCTCTTATCACATCTCAAGGTTTCCATTATGATGGAACTATATTTATATGATATATATTATGTTTATATTATCAATATTTTTATGTAATTGGTTTTATAGCATTCCTTTATTCTTTTTATGATGTGTAAACATGATAATTTCATTCAGGAAGTGTGAAATACCGCCCCATCAAAGTGACAAGACTCCTTCATTCGATACATGGAACATATAAATTATTGAGTTAACAAACATGTGTATCATATATAAAATATGATATTATATAGGAATTATAATATAGATATGTATCATTATGTATTAATTCCATTAAATATGACAAATAAATGAAAGTAGAGTTAATGCGTACGTATGGCTTATCATGTCCATGAACAATGCATTTCATTTCTTATCTCCAAATGTTATGCAATATTATAAATACATATATATTGGATATATATGATATATATGTGAAAAATATTATAATTTTAATATAATTTTCACCATATGTAAAATTTGTAATTATAACAATATCATTTTCGACTGAAGTACCCAATATCGAAAAATGGATGACATTAAAAAAAATAATTATGTAATTTTTATAATGTGGTAATATGTGATATAAAAGGAATAATAATCATAAAAAAGGTTCTGAGGAATGTATAAATTAACAAGATTTTATTATTCAAGAAATTAAATAATGAACAAGTCACGTCTGACACGAGGTAAGGGAACTTCTTAACCCAATTTCTATTCTTTGGGTTAAACATCTACTTCATGATTATGATGTACTATGATTATGTGAGATATAAAATTTGATATCATATGTTGTATTTAAATTTGATTTATGGGTAAATTTATTTAATACACATAATCAATCTATCTTATTTACAAAATGATCATTGTAAGGGACTTCATCTAAATCTCCATTAATTTAGGCATATTTAGATAACATACACATCCTTTTTTACATGTTGTATATGAAACCCCTTTGACCTTTTATTTCATTCAATGGGAATAAATTATCTATAGACCGTTTGAATAATCAACAAAAGGAATGTATTTAGCATTTGTTACGATGATGATCTCACTGTCTCTGTAATCTTTAATTGGATTACTCTAAATGCCTTAATGTTATTAAAAGGAAAAGAAAACCCTCATTCCCTTTTTTCATATTGAAATTGGTTTTTGAAATGGATTGATTATTTCAATATCTTGAAATGATATCTTATGATTTAAAATGAAATATTAGTATTGAAAAAATTATATTATCTATATGTTATGTTTTATGATTATATAATGGTACATGGAAATTTGACAGGTGGTTACATGATAAACCAATTATGGGTGGTTATGTGATAAAATAAACGATGGGTGATTATGTGATATACCAATGACGTGTGGATACATTATTACACCAATGCACTGGGTATGGAATTCACCCATATTGTCATTACATTTAGTGATATTTGTGTATATAGACCATATGGATATTCATTTTAATTATTTTTATGCCCCATGTTATCTTTATATGATTTACATGGTTTTATATGGGATTTATGGTAATCTATTGGCTAAAAAAGGCAATGAAATGGGCATTTATTCAGTGAATTATTTTTTCAATTTATTTAAGGTGAAAATTATTACATTTTGATAATGTTTACATCGTCTAAAAGTTGTTTTAAAAAACCAAGAGTTAACCTTTTCTATGTGTACTTGACCAATATTTTTATTCTCATCGCATGTATTGAAATGTAATTCACTGGACTTGGAGTTGAATAGGGTCAAGCATGGGTTCATGGAAATGTCATGCTGTCAAAAATAGGGAATTAGACATGTTTCTTTTTTTAAGAGTTTTTGTTTTATGAAAAAATGGATAGTGAGTAGAAGTGTCTACCAGTAATATTCTAGTTGTTATGTATGAATTTTGAACTAATTATATAAATCTCTAATCCTGAAAAGACCCTCAATTTTAATTATTAACTTAATTCAGGATTATGTAATGCTTAAGGTTGTGGCCTTATATGGTTTCTTTTATGTAATTCCTTTTCTCTGCTCACCTGCATGTGAGTAAAAAAGCCTATGTAGTTTATGTATCTACCAATATAGTGGGCATGGTTCATGTTCATAGATGAGGTAAAACCAATATAAGAAAATAGATAGGCATAAAGTTGGAAAGATGCAACAAAACCCTCAATTTCATTAGGGGTTTCCCAAGGTCAACAATTAGTTTATCAACCAATAGACAATCTAACAAATAGAAAGAGTTCATGAACATACCACTGTATTATTTTATTTTTTTTAGACACACATTTATTTCATTATTGATTTCCTGTCACTATCATATAATTAATGAATAAACAAGCTTGTAAGATTGAACTAAAAAACATCTTATGTATTAATATTATCGATGACTTATTTAATCACTTTTGTAATCCCACGTAATATCAACAAGAATGTCATAGTGATAATAAATGTAATTTTATGTATAAATGTATAAAATCCCACAATAAAATAACAGGTCATTATATCCTTCCATTAATGTAGTTAAAATCAAACCAATGTTCCAATTGCTTAACCTTCCCAAGTTGGGGTTCGTTCAAATATCACAGAAGTCCAATCAGAGGCTTTTGGTTGAGTTAACATGGTTCACATCAAGGGGTGGCTACCAAATTTGAGATTAGTGTAAATGAGAGGAAACTTTTAAGGATGTATAAATTAATGATTTTAGGATTGGTGAGTCCACTCAGAAGATCAATGAACTATAAGTTAATGTAGTTGGAATTTGGAATGCCTACCTGAAACCATTCGAGTTAATTGATGAACAAAATTTTGGGTACTGTGAAAATAAATATGGATCCCTAGCACAAGTATTTTCATGAAACGTGATATTTCAAATCTAATGGTGAGGGATATTGGGTTTCATTAAAATAGTTGGAGACTAATAAATATAATATTTCATTATTTATCTAAATTTTATCGATAATGTAATAAAATTATTCATAACTTATATTGTATAAATAGAAATAAAATAAAATCATACATATTTTTTCTATACATACATGAGAATAAAATCAATCTCACTAGTTCAAATTTATGATTGTTGAGAAGTACCATAGGATTCATTCCTCATCATGAAAGGAAATTGTATTTTCGGGATGAACCTTTACATGTTTCACCTTGAAATGACATAGGTGATGAAAATCAATCTCTCCATTAAAAAAATCAGAATAATGATACAAATGTTCAGTTATTCAGTTTATCATACATGTATAATGAAATTTTAAAGAAACAATAGGTTATAGATTCATATATCATGATGTCTCAACATTGGGGACTCTATCAAGATAAGGAGATACAAGAGAGGTTATGAGATCTCTAATGCATTTTTTACAACTAAAAATGGATATTATACACCCGATCAACCTATGTTAGTAAAGATTCATGGATTCATTGAATTCCTATACATATTATCGATTAAATTCCTAGATGAGATGCATATGAATATAATATTTTCATTACATCCCAAAACATTCTCTCATTTTTTTGTTAACAACAATATGTGAATAAATGCGAATAGTTTTTAAGAACATCTTACATTAGTTATATAAGTGTATAAATACAAAGAGAATGATAAAAATATGGTCTATATTGTCAATATGAAAATTAAAAACAAGGAAAAGGGGCCCAATACATGTCACGACCTGCCCTCGGGGTCCGTGTCGTGACTACCCCAAGCCCGCCTTCCATAGGCCAGGGGCTGGCGACTAGCACCAAGGAGTAAATCCTGGTAAAAAGGGAAGGCATTGCCTTTGTAAAGTAAACAAACACCATAGAGTAAGAAAGCGGAAAGTAAACACTAAGTAAAAGCAGAGTACAACTGAAAGTGTGGAAAAGTAAATGGGCCAGTATACAAACCCAAACTGAAAGTAAAGTACAACTCGAAAGGGGAAAACAGCAACTGAAAAGTAAAAGCCTCTACACCGAGCTGTCCACTGGAAATCCCACCTGAAGGGTGGGTACAGATAGCTCCACTGCTCCACGGGTCCCGCCATCTGCTTCAAGCACGTCCCGCCCAGTGGTCCACCTCCAGGTACCGTCCTGCTCTGCATGCCTCAGCTAAGATCAACGTTGTCCATCGTCTGCAACCAACACAACGTAGTGCGGGAAAAGCCCGTGCAGGGGTGAGTATAAGCTACTCAGTAGGGACCCCGAGACCCCTGAAGGTCTCTCAAAATCCACAAAGGATAAACCACGAAGAATTGTACAATCACGAAGTAACAACCGACACTGCTTAGGTATATGCCCATACATATACCTAAGTCATCAATTTCAAATACCCTCCAAACTCTGAGCCCAAGTACAACTCAGTCCACACAGGAAAGTAAACGTATTCCACACAGGAAAGCAAAACGTAATCCACACAGGATAGCACAACACAATCCACACAGGAAAGCAACAGGATTTCAGCTCAAACAGGTATACTTCTTCGAAAGATGATAAAGATGATCTCTGATCCATCTAAGTCGTCGGACCCACGAAGGATCGATAGGTAACTAACCCTCGCAAAAGACCCACACAGGATCGGGCCCACACAGGACCTGTAGGCGCTGGTTCACACAGGACCGCTGAGCGCAAGGACCCACACAGGATCGGACCCACACAGGATCTGTAGGCGCTGGTTCACACAGGACCACTGAGCGCAAAGACCCACACAGGATCGGACCCACACAGGATCGGGCCCACACAGGAACTATAGCACTGATCCACGTAGGATCGCTGAGTGTTGTAGTCGTCGTCGTCGAATCCACACAGGATCTCTGTACTGTCGTCGTCGCAGTCACAGTAGCAGTAGCAGTAGTAGTAGCAGTCACAGTCGCAGCCAGCACTAGGGTTCCCGCACACAGCAAGCTCGTTCGGAGGGTCTGCTCCACGAGCCGAGAGGCTGATACATCAACTGTCACAAAGTCTAGAGTTGATGTATCCAAAAGTTCTGTATCTTCAACAGGAACTCAACGCAACAGACGGCGCGTCGATCGGACGCCCGGTCTGAGAGTTATTGGCATTTTGGTCCCCGGGGCCCGGTTGGTTTTTAAGGAAAAACCAATCCGACCGTACTCCACCTGCATCCAAACCTCGGGGCGGAGTATTCCAAAAGATCTGTCTCTCTAATAGGAACACAAAAAAGCTGACGGTACGTCATTCGGACGTCCGTAGCTCAAGATATGAGCGTTTCTGCTCCAAAGGCCCGGTTGGTTTCATGTACGAACCAACCCGTTCGTGGGGGCCTGCTTTGAAGAAAACCGGGGGGCCGGCTGCCCCCCTCAAAGAAACCGCCCCCCCCCCCTCATAAATGGGGGGGGTTTTAGAGCTGGCCGGGGGAATTAAATTACACCGGCCTTTGACCTTCCGGCCGGCAATCTGCCGGCCGGTTTTTCTTCAACGGGACCAGAAAACCGGTCCCCTTTCCGGCTTCCGACGCCGGCGGCCCGGCCACTGGTCTTGTCATCCCGCCGCGGCCCGGAACTGGCCACAGTGTTCGTCGTCCGGCGTGGTGCGAAGGCACCGCGCCCCTCCGCCGCGCCTTTGATTCCCTTCGACGCGGTGCGACGGCGTCACGTTCTTGATGATTCTTCCATGGCGCGGCGCGACGGCGTCGCGTTCTTGATAATTCTTCCATGGCGCGGCGCGATGGCGCCGCACAATAAAATCGTGCGAATAACCGCGTGGTGTGACAACACCACGCCATCTTGTTTCATCCGCAATATAAAACATCAAGAACAAAGGAGGGGGTTCGGCCGTGTTCATGCGGTCCGACCCCCTCACGTTAAACAATAACACATATTTAAAATCCTCCCGTTAGTCATGCTAGAACCACGAACAAGGATAAATAAATAAACAATAACAACAACGCCTACCTTGGGTATAAGTTCGAAGATTTGTCAACGTCCCGCGGAAGACAACGTCGCGGAGGTCGGGCATTGCGGTAATCGTTCGTCAAATCCAATGACGAAGAGGTACGTCCGAAGAGGTACGTCATTGGCGAATCATCGTATGCCGATGAAGAAAGTCCGAGGAGGAAGCGGTGTTCCCTTTCGTTGACACGGAAGATGAAGAAGAGAGGAGCGACATTCTTCGTCGGAGCTTGAGCGTTCTTCATCAAAGCTTGAGCGTTCTTCGTCAAAGTTTGAAGAAGAAGGAAAAGCTCTCAATCTTCTCAAGATGGCTAAACAATTCTAACCAAATAAAATAAGCTAGGATCTTATTTTATTCACAACCTTTACAAATTGAATTTCAAAGGTTTGAAATTAAAATAAGATGACTCCAAAAAAATAAATAACAATGGTCATGTAATTTAAAGAGGGGTTAAAGGGAGTTTGAGAGAAGATGGAAGGTTTAGGTTCGTGTGGGTCCCACCACACTTAATCCTCTCAAGGGAGGTTAAGTGGGTGTGGGTCCCACCCCTAACTTCCTTTGAGAGAAGTTAACCATCAAAAGTAAAATAAAAAGTGTTCCACATTTTTATTCCACTTTTTATAATTCTCCCAAAAACTAAATTTCGTCCCGCAATAAACGCAACTTCAGAAAAGGTCTCCTTAAGCGAATATCGACATTGCGAGTCCATCGGTGTCCTCAGATTTCAATTCCGAGCACCGGATCAAAAGTTAGAAATTCCCGCTCGTTCGTTCACTGAACGTACCCGAGCCAAACATCAGAAATTGATTCTGGGCACTCCGGGCCTCGGAGTCAGGTGCCATCTGAAATCACTCTCTTGTAAAATTCCAAAGAATATTAAAAAAAAAATTCCCTTGAATTTTACGAGTCTTTAAATTACTCCCAACTCAGGGCTTTACATCCCCGTAAAGATACATCCAAAACTAGGGAAACAAATGAGGGTACTGAGTACGCATCTGAGCCTCCCGCTCCCATGTGCTCTCCTGGAGATTCCTGTGCTGCCATCTGATGCGCACAAGAGGAATTGATCCCCCACGTCGGACCCGCTCCTGTCGATCCTCTATCTCCACTGGGATCTCCGTAAAAGTCACCCCATCGTCAAAGTCAAGCTCCCCATGGTCAATGATGTGCGTCGGGTCGTGCACGTCTCTTCTTAGCTGAGACACGTGGAAGACGTCGCGCACCCGGTGCAACTGAGGTGGTAGAGCCAGGCGATAAGCCACCTCACGAATCCTGCTGAGGACCTAGAAGGGTCCGATGAAGCGCAGAGATAACTTTCCGCCTCGGCCAAATCTCTGAATACCACGTCGAGGTGAGACCCGCAAGAAGACGTGGTCGCCATCCTCGAACTCCAGTGGCCTCTGCCTCCTGTCAGCATATGACTTCTTCCAGCTCTGAGTTGTCCTCATCCGCTCCTGGATGACCTGGACCTTCTCTGTCGTGGCCTAGACCATCTCCGGTCCCACAAGTGCTGACTCCCCAGGGTCTGTCCAGCACAAAGGAGATCTACAAGGTCGGCCGTACAATGCCTCGTACGGTGCCATCCCGATGGTGTAGTGGTAGCTGTTGTTGTACGCAAACTCCACCAAGGGTAGGTGGTCCTCCCAGCTGTGACCAAAGTCGAGGACACATGCATGGAGCATGTCCTCGAGAGTCTGAATGGTCCTCTCCGTCTGACCATCCGTCTGGGGGTGAAAGGCTATGCTCAGACGTAGCTGTGTTCCGAACGCCTCCTGTAACCCCTTCCAAAGCCGGGAAGTAAATCGAGCATCTCGATCGGAGACGATAGATGATGGCACACCGTGGAGCCGCACAATCTCCTGAACGTAGAGACGTCCCAAGCTCTCCACTGATCCCTGCTCTCTGATGGGTAAGAAGTGTGCCGACTTGGTGAGTCGGTCAAAAATCACCCAGATGGAGTCGTGACCTCTGGAAGTGCGTGGATGTCCAGTCATGAAGTCCATAGATATGCCGTCCCACTTCCACTCCGGATCCTCTAAGGGCTATACCAAGCCTGCTGGTACCTGATGCTCTGCCTTCACCTGCTGACAGGTGAGGCATCGCGAAATGAACTCTGCCACTGCCTTCTTTATGCCCGGCCACCAGTGCTGTCGTCGGAGGTCATGGTACATCTTCGCCACTCCAGGATGTACCGCCAAAGGAGAAGTGTGAAACTCTCTCAGCACTTCCTCTCGCAAAGCGACTGGTACCATGGTACGTCCTCTGAAAAAGATGTCGTGCTCTGCTCCAAGGGTGATACCATCAGGTGCCTGTCTCGAGGGTATCTGAGCACACCGTGTCTCACAGTCAGCGTCCTCACGTTGTGCCTCTCTGACCCGCTGCAGTAGTGAAGGGGTGACTGTGAAAGACTGGAGGAAGGCTGCTCCATCTTTATCCACGAAGGATATCTGCAAAGAGGCTAGCTGCTCCGTCACCTCCTCAAGTAGCTGAATGCCCGTCCTCCTGCTGAGGGCATCGGCTACTACGTTCCCCTTCCCAGGAGTATAGACTATTTCAAAGTCATAGTCCCAGAGGAACTCAAGCCATCGCCGCTGTCTCAGGTTCAGGTCCTTCTGTGAGAAGATATACCTGAGACTCTGATGATCGGAAAAGACTGTAAAGCGCTCGCCCATCAGGTAGTGTCGCCATGTCTTCAGAGCGAAGACCACTGTTGCTAACTCCAGGTCATGGGTAGCGTAGTTCTGCTCATGCGGCCTCAACTGACGTGATCCATAGGCGATCACTGCCCGCTCCTGCATCAGAACACATCCGAGTCCGGTCCCTCATGCATCGCAGTAAACTACGTACCCTACTCCCTCCTCGGGAAACCTCAAGATAGGTGCGCTAGTCAATCTGTGTCTCAGCTCCTGGAAGCTCTGCTGACATCTGTCTGACCACACGAAGGGTTTCCCCTTCTTCGTCAAAACTGTGAGTGGTGCCGCAACTCTAGAGAAGTCTGGCACGAATCTTCGATAGTATCCAGCTATTCCCAAGAAACTCCGAACCTCAGTCACGCTCTTGGGTGGATCCCATTCTAACATAGCCTCGATCTTTGCAGGATCCACTGCAACTCCCGCCTCGGAGATAACGTGTCCCAAGAAGTGGACCTCACGTATCCAGAACTGGCACTTCGAGAGATTACCATAAAGATGGTTCTCTCGGATTGTGTCTAGTATAACTCGCTAGTGATAGGCGTGCTCCTCCTCAGTCGTAGAGTAAATCAGAATGTCTTCGATGAAGACCACGACAAACTGATCGAGGTATGGCTGAAAGATCATGTTCATGAGATCCATGAACACTGCTGGAGCATTGGTTACACCGAAAGGCATAACCAAGAACTCATAGTGGCCATACCGACATCTTAAGGCCGTCTTCTGCACATCCTCGTCTCTGAATCTGAGCTGATGATAGCATGACCTGAGGTCTATCTTCGAGAACCACCGTGCTCCCTTGAGCCGATCAAAGAGGTCATCAATCCTCGGTAGCGGATACTTGTTCCTCACTGTCACCTGGTTCAGGCGACGATAGTCAACACAAAGTCGCAAGCTCTCGTCCGCCTTCTTGGCGAACAATATCGGGGAAGCCCAGAGTGAAACACTGGGTCAGATTAACCCCTTTCCCTGCAAGTCCTCCAACTGTACCCGTAGCTCTCGAAGCTCGGCGGGGGCCATCCGATATGCTGGTTTGGATATCGGGGCTGTCCCGGGGTACAAGTCAATATAAAAGTCTACCTCTCTACGAGGAGGTAGCCCTAGAACGTCGTCAGGAAAGACGTCCACAAACTGATCCACCACTGTAGGAAACCAGGACTCCGCACGTCAACTGCTCCAAGGATGAGGCTAGCCAACTGATGAGTGATGGGCTGTCCTCTCCTCCGCGGAAGTCCATCCTGTGCTGCAAAGGCTCCCTTCTCGCCGGTGAAGGTGAACCTACTCCCGTCGGTGCGTACACATCGCACCTTGCGCCTAAAACAGTCAATCTGTGCATGGACCGTAGATAGCCAATCCATGCCCAAGATGACGTCGTAAGGCCTCGACGCTGCTACAAGAAGATCCCAACCGAAGATCTCGCCTCCTAGTGTGAGCTCACACTGCTGGCACTAGTGCGTAATCGTCGAGTCTGCTCCCATAGGAGTCTCTAGCCGTAAGGATCGAGCCAACGGCTCTGTCGGAATCTCCGAGCTCCGAAAAAGGGCAGCAGATATAAAAGAGTGACTCGCTCCTGTGTCTATAAGAACTGAAGCAAGGGTGGAATAGACACAGATAATATCTCGAATCATCTCGGGTGTGCCGTGATCGTAGGCCTCTGCTGCCTGGAGCTGTGCATGTCTCTGCCCGCCAGCTCCCTGTGGTCGGGGTGGACCTCCTGGTGGTGGTGGTGGCAGAGCCTCAAAGCGTCGCCCACCACCGGCTGCTCGTCCATCTCCTCTGCCTCATCCGCCTCCTCCCTGCGGACCGCCACGGTCGACCCTCTGCCTCTACCTCGGTGGTCCCTCAACTGTCTGCTGCTCCTCGGCATGTCGGGTCGGGCAGTCACGAGCCATGTGGCCCTGCCCGCCGCACGAGTAGCACTATCTGCCTCTCGAAAGACTGGCTCTGCGCTGTGTGTCCCGCACTGCTGAGCCAGTGCCCTGAGGTCGTCTTCCCGAAGGTCTGGTCTGTCTGAACTCCTGATTCATCCGTCGAATGCCTGCTGCAGATGACTCTGCCACATGTCGCCCTGTGGTGGGTCGCTGCGCTGGTGTAGACTCAGCAAGGAAGCTCTCGATCAGAAGGGCCCGCTCCAGTACTCTTTTCATAGTCGGTATGCTGAGGGAGATCAGCGATTCCCTGATCTCGTGTCTCAAACCCTGCTCGAAGGTCCGGGCCCGGAAGAATGGGTCCCGTACCATGTCGGTCGAGTAGCGTGAGAGATAAGTAAATCTCGCTGAGTACTGAGCGACCGTCATGCTGCCCTGCTGCAGCTGTAGAAGCTCCTGGATACGCACCGCACGAAGGGTGGCTGGGAAGAACTTCGAGCGGATGAGGCTCTCAAAGTCAGTCCAAAGTAGAGATGCCTCATCGTGCACCTAGAGCATCAAGCTCCACCATCGTCCTGCTGCTACGTGTAGTAGGCTCGCAGCGAGGATCACCATGAGGTCTGATGGTGTCCTCACTAGCCTAAACACACGTACTATGACCTCCAGCCAGTCCTCTGTTGCCTAGGGATCCGTCTCCCCACGAAACCTGGGTGGTCGCTGGCACTGAAACTCATGCAGTGCGCTGAGGTGACGTGCATCATCAGCGGCTGGTGCTGGAAGCATCGGGGGCTCGGAGGGTAGTGCAACCACCGGTGCCACTGCTGACAAAGGGCCCTGCACCGAGGCCTCGTCACTCGGTGGGCTGTCGTCCCACTCGACTCACGGAACCCTAGCTAGCTGCCGTCGTGGGGCCATCCTGAAAAGAAAAGAGGTGTGTCATGGTCAGAACGGTATACCTGGTGAGCTGATATAAAGTAATCATAAAAGAAAACTTTGAAACACACACGCAATCAATGTTTTCGTGCATTAAGTCGGAAATCATAAGCCAGGGTCTTGGTGTACGGATACGTCAGCCGCCACACCAACACTGGACTCCCTGGACTGATAACCACACTCAATACGCTAAACATTATTGCTTAACATAGAAAATATCAGAGTCCGCAGTAGAACCGAACTCCTTTGATAGCAATTTGTCATGACCCGCCCTCGGGGTCCGTGCCGTGACTACCCCAAGCCACCCTTCCATAGGCCAAGGGCTGGCGACTAGCACCAAGGCGTAAATCCCGGTAAAAAGGGAAGGCATTGCCTTTGTAAAGTAAACAAACACCACTGAGTAAGAAAGCAGAAAGTAAACACTAAGAAAAAGCAGAGTACAACTGAAAGTGCGGAAAAGTAAATGGGCCAGTATACAAACCCAAACTGAAAGTAAAGTACAACTCGAAAGGGGAAAACAGCAACTGAAAAGTAAAAGCCGCTACACCGAGCTGTCCACTGGAAATCCCACATGAAGGGTGCGTACAGATAGCTCCACTGCTCCACGGGTCCTGCCGTCTGCTCCGAGCACGTCCCGCCCAGTGGTCCACCTCGAGGTACCGTCCTGCTCTGCATGCCTCAGCTAAGATCAACGTTGTCCGTCGTCTGCAACCAACACAACGTAGTGCGGGCAAAGCCCGTGCAGGGGTGATTATAAGCTACTCAGTAGGGACCCCGAGACCCCTGAAGGACTCTCAAAATCCACAAAGGATAAACCATGAAGAAAGGTAAAATCACGAAGTAACAACCTACACTGCTTAGGTATATGCCCATACATATACCTAAGTCATCAATTTCAAATATGCTCCAACCTCCGAGACCAAGTACAACTCAGTCCACACAGGAATGTAAACGTATTCCACACAGGAAAGAAAAACCTAATCCACACAGGATAGCACAACACAATCCACACAGGAAAGCAACAGGATTTCAGCTCACACAGGTATACTTCTTCAAAAGACGATAAAGATGATCTCTGATCCATCTAAGTCGTCGGACCCACGAAGGATCGATAGGTAACTAACCCCTGAAAAAGACCCACACAGGATCGGGCCCACACAGGACCTGTAGGTGCTGGTTCACACAGGACCGCTGAGCGCAAGGACCCACACAGGATCAGACCCACATAGGATCTGTAGGCACTGGTTCACACAGGACCGCTGAGCGCAAAGACCCACACAGGATCAGACCCACACAGGATCGGGCCCACACAGGACCTGTAGCACTGATCCACGTATGATCGTTGAGTGCTATAGTCATCGTCGTCGAATCCACACAGGATCTCTGTACTGTCGTCGTCGCAGTCACAGTAGCAGTAGCAGTAGTAGTAGCAGTCACAGTCGCAGCCAGCACTAGGGTTCCCGCACACAGCAAGCTCGTTCGGAGGGTCCGCCCCATGAGCCGAGAGGCTGATACATCAACTGTCACAAAGTCTAGAGTTGATGTATCCAAAAGTTCCGTATCGTCAACAGGAACTCAACGCAATAGACGGCGCGTCGATCGGACGCCAGGTCTGAGAGTTATTGGCATTTTCGTCCCCGGGGTCAGGTTGGTTTTTAAGGAAAAACCAACCCGACCGTACTCCACCTGCGTCCAAACCTCGGACAGAGTATGCCAAAAGATCGGTCTCACTAAGAGGAACACAACAAAGCTGACAGCACGTCAATCGGACGTCCGTAGCTCAAGATATGAGCGTTTCCGCTCCGAAGGCCCGGTTGGTTTCGTGTACGAACCAACCCGGCTGAACTCAAAGTATTCCGAAACCCTGAGTGTAATATACCGAAACGACCGTCTCGATCCAAGGATCGTGTTTCCGCAGACGGTTCGTCAATCGGAGGTCCGTGGCTCATGTTATGGCCAAAAGACCGAAACCATCTCGAAAACGGGGTGTCCGGGTCCGGGCCAACCCGGCCCGACCCCCCCTGGGTCGGTCCGAACCGGGTCGACCCCGGGTCCGACCCGGCCCGGCCGGCCGGCGGCGCGGCGGCGCGGTGGCGCGGCGGCCTGGCGCCGCACGGAGGCAGCGCGTGGGGGGCAAGGCCCCCGATTGTTTCAAAAAAAAAACAGTGCGGCTTACAGTCGCGCCTTGGAGAACCGGCCCCCCTCGTGGGGGCCTGCTTGAGGAAACAGGGGGGCCGCCTGCCCCCCCCCCCCCCCCCCCTCTATGAAACCGCCTGGCCCTCGTGGGGGGCCTACTTTGAAGAAAACCGAGGGGCCGGCATCCCCCCTCAAAGAAACCCCCCCCCTCATAAATGGGGGGGGGTTAGAGCTGGCCGTGGGAATTTAATTCCCCCGGCCTATGAACTTCCGGCTGGCCATCTGCCGGCCGGTTTTTCTTCAACGGGACTGGAAAACCGGTCCCCTTTCCTGCTTCCGACGCCGGCGGCCCGGCCGCCGGTCTTCTAGTCCCGTCGCGGCCCGGAACCGGCCGCGGTGCGAAGGCACCGCGCCCCTCCGCCGCGCCTTTGATTCCCTTCGACGCGGCGCGATGGCGTCGCGTTCTTGATGATTCTTCCATGGAGCGGCGCGACGGCGTCGCGTTCTTGATAATTCTTCCATGGCGCAGCACGACGGCGCCACGCAATAAAATCTTGTGAATAACCGCGTGGTGCGACGGCACCACGCCATCTTGTTTCATCCGCAATATAAAACATCAAGAACAAAGGAGGGGGTTCGGCCATGTTCATGCGGTCCGGCCCCCTCACGTTAAACAATAATACATATTTAAAATCCTCACGTTAGTCATGCTAGAACCACGAACAAGGATAAATAAATAAACAATAACAACAACCCCTACCTTGGGTATAAGTTCGAAGATTTGTCAACGTCCCGCGGAAGACAACGTCGCGGAGGTCGGGTGTTGCGGTAATCGTTCGTCAAATCCGATGACGAATAGGTATGTACGAAGAGGTACGTCGTTGGCGAATCTTCGTATGCCGATTAAGAAAGTCCGAGGAGGAAGCGGTGTTCCCTTTCTTTGACACAGAAGACGAAGAAGAGAGGAGCGGCGTTCTCCGTCGGAGCTTGAGCGTTCTTCGTCAAAGCTTGAGCGTTCTTCGTCAAAGTTTGAAGAAGAAGGAAAAGCTCTCAATCTTCTCAAGATGGCTAAACAATTCTAACCAAATAAAAAAATCTAAGAGCTTATTTTATTCAAAAACATAACAAATTGAATTTCAACGGTTTGAAATTCAAATAAGATAACTCTAAAAAAATAAATAACAATTGTCATGTCATTTAAAGAGGGGTTAAAGTGAGTTTGAGAGAAGATGGAAGTTTTAGGTTCGTGTGGGTCCCACCAAACATAATCCTCTCAAGGGAGGTTAAGTGGGTGTGGGTCCCACCCCTAACTTCCTTTGAGAGAAGTTAACCAACAAAAGTAAAATAAAAAGTGTTCCACATTTTTATTCAACTTTTTATAATTCTCCCAAAAATTAACTTTCGTCCCGCAATAAACACAACTTCGGAAAAGGTCTCCTTAAGCGAATATCGGCGTTGCGAGTTCATCGGTGTCCTCGGATTTCAATTCCGAGAACTGGATCAAAAGTTATAAATTCCCACTCGTTCGTTCACTGAACGTACCCGAGCCAAACTTCGGAAATTGATTCCGGGAACTCCGGGCCTCGGAGTCAGGTGCCGTCTAAAACCACGCTCTTGTAAAATTCCAAAGAAAATTAAGAAAAAATTTCCCTTGAATTTTACGGGTCTTTAAAATACATATCAAAATTTTAAATCTCATGAGCAGTTTTCTTCTATGAAGAAAAAAATCATTTTGTAGGGAAAGGAAAATGAGGAAGTATGTTTTTCATGTATAAATACATGACTCTGGAAGACAAACTGCACCTCAAATCAAGGGGAATCGAATAGAACATTATTTATGAAGTGAAATATATCCACTTTTACAAAATGGTTATTTCATATAGCTTGTGGTGCTACCATCTATATGAAGATGTAGGAACCAATTATATTCAATAAAATTTCTAGAGGAAAGAAGGATTTGTGAGCTTCCAATGGTGTGAGGCCAGATGCTATAGTGATTGGTGGCTACTACCTTTCACTAAAAAGGGAATTATTATGGTTTTGAGATATTTTTATTATGAATATATAGTTACCATGAACATAATTTTTGTTCCATGAATAGATACCAATTTTTCTAGTTTCATATTTTGAAATAAAATTAGATTATGTTATAAAGACTACGTAATTTAGGGTATGGTGAATTTAAATAATAATTATTGAGTATTAAATTATAAATACCATGAGTTTTAAATCAATTACAAATCATATTAACATTATACATATAACTCTAAATTATAGAATCACCATCATTGTCATGTAAATGAGAAGGCTTTCATAAAGCTCTATCAATATGGTTATTTAGATTCCTCTATGCTAAAACCACTTGAATGATTTAATTCTTGATTACAAGGAAAAATTACCAAATCACCTTTTGGGGGATAGGGTGGAAGGGCTACATAATTTCTAGGATTGGTTCACACTGATATGTGTATACCATTTCTAATAGAATCAATTGGTGGATATTCTTACTTAATAACATTTAATGGTTAATTGTGTAGATATTGGTGTATCTGTATTTTGAGGTATTTGTCTGAGACCTTTGAAAAATTCAAGGAATTCAAGAATGAAGTAGGGAATCATCATGGTAAGAAGATAATAAATCTTTGATCAGATTATGGTGGTGGACATCTTATTCAAAAGATCATTTAATTTCTATAGGATTTTGGGATTATATCTCAATTCACTCCACCATATACAACATAGTATAATGGTTTTCATTAAAGGAAAAAAAATATACCTTGTTGGACATGTTATGTTCGATGATGAGTCATGCATATATTTCATTATCATTTTTGGAATATGCGTTATGGACCATGACATTCACATTAAACTGAGTACTAACTAAAATTGTAAATGGAATTAACTTCGATTTATGGAGTGCAATGAAACCCATTTTGTTGTATACATGTGTATATGGTTAATAGTCATTTGATATGTCTTGTTTCTAGTAAAAAACTATCACATCAGGGTATGATGTGTATATTTATAGATTATCCAGAGGAAACAAAGGGATACTACCTATACAACCCCTCAAGCAAGAAAGTGACTATCGCCAGACCGTCCATCATTCGCGAGAGGAAGAATATCATCAAAAAGGATAGTTTTATCAAGATTGAATTCAATTATGCAGATGGTTAGGATAAAAAAGATTTTCTATAGGAACATATTTTTATATCCCCATTGAAGAATTAGTTTCTGAAACATATCTATTGTGCATGATTGAAATAGGGATAAAGGAATAATTTTATAGTCAATGAAGATGTTGATTCATTATTTTTTGACAATAATAAACCTCTCTCCTACAAGGAGGTAATAGATATCTCATAATATTCAATATTGAAAAAATAAATTAATTATGAAATGGATTCCATGTATTTGAAAAAATTTTGTGTTCTGGTTAATACACACGTTTATGTAAACCATGTTTGATGAAAATAGGTATTCAAGATGAAACTAGACATAAAACGTAACAAAAATATGAATAAATCAATGATAGTGGATAAAGGATTTAAGAAATAAAATCCTTTAATTGACTATGATGAATCCTTTTCACTTGTTTACATGTTTAAATACATTATATTTTTACAAGTTGTAAAAAAATACCATGAATATGGGATTTTTCATATAGATGTCAAAACATAATTCAATAATTGGAAACTTCATAAAAATGTATATATGACATAACCAAAAGGGTTTGTGACACTAGATGATGCCCAATTAATTTTCAAGCTGAAGTGATCCATTTAATGATAGAACCACAAATCCATGTCATGGAATGTTAAATTTTATGAACCCATAAATGAATTTATTTTATAAAGAATAAAAGTGTGTATTGTGTTCAAAAGAGGTTTAGTGGAAATTCAATCGTTATCCTAGTAGTATTTCATGTTGAAAAACTACTTATTGGAAAGAACATACCATTATTACTATCATTTAAGGATTAATTAAGAAATGGTTTAGCCTTGAATAACTAAGGGAAAACAGCCACTATTTTAGGGGTCAATATCATTCGTGATAGATCCAATAGGCTGCTTTGACTAAGCCATTGTACATATATTGTCAAAATACTAAATATATTTAGTTTCAATAATCCAATAGGGGACTGGTTCTAGTGTCACATGGTTTACTTGTATCCACGAAAATGTTTCCACATACACAACATGAGAAAGAGATACTGAATAATCTCCCATACACATTGGAGACATGATCAATCAATTATTCTATGCTATGTTCAAGATTTGAGGTTTCATATGCACTGAGCATGGCAGAAAGATACCAACTATATCTAAGAGGTTTACATTGGACTATTTTTAAGGTTATCCTTATGTATATGATAATAAATATGGATATTATAATGAAGTATGGCGGAGACAAGTTTCTGGTCATATGAGGATATACTAAAACTAGTTTTCAAACAAATTAGAGTTATCTAAATTCAAAATATAGATATGTTTTCTGCCTCAATGGAGTAGCTACGAGCTGAAAGAGTTCAATGAAGCAAGTAGTTGTGGATTCTACAATAGAGTATATGTTTATAGTGTTTTTGGATTCATCCAAAGATTTATTTTGTATTCATAAATATTTACAGGACCATGACGTGCTACCTAATAGAAAATAACCTTTCATATTGTATTGAGATAATACAATAACGATGGATCTTGAAAAAGATTAAAGGTCAAACCAAGAGAAAAATCATATACTCTAGAAATATCACCTCATAAAAAAAATTTATCATCAGGGTGATGTAATTGTGAGATGATTACATATGAAAGACAATATGGTTTACCCCTCTGACTAAAGGCCAGTCTCAGCGGATGCATGAGTATCATCTGATATATAGTGGAATGAAGGTTGTTAGCAGTTGGCTCTAAAGTAAGTGGGATTCTATTCTAGTTGGTTCTCTAGAACCATCTTCTATATAAATAATGATAATAATTTTTTAATTATTTTTAATATTAACAAATAACTTATAATATCATGATTTTCTTCTGTGTGACATATTATGTGATAATATCCTAAGTGTATATGTCTCAATAAAAGGTCATAGAAGTTCACTACTAAGATGGCAACCGAGATGTTCTTGGATACTATTATTGAATATATTTTCTATATCTAGATGATATAACTTTTTAGAAACAAATGATATAGGATATTAGGGGTTGAGTATCATAGCACTTAGTGGAATGTTCCCATGGTGTATGCCCTTGGTAATATCTAGTAGGATATTTTGAGAATATGACATAATAGTAAGAAATCTAAATTTATACATGTAATAATATTTTTCTATCTGTAGACATGTTTATTGGTCCTTATACTTTAATAAATATATACATGAATATTATGAGTAACATAAATTTGTTTATTGACAAAATCCTTATTGACAGATGTTTAGGGTGAGGTAGGATGCATTGGGTGCATGACATGTAATATCTCATTAATTAATAACTTGGGGAAGGATTTACACCTTCCATTCAATAATAAAAGTTAATATATCAATCTCTTTGATTGAAATTATATATTCTAAATAAATCCATTTATATGGTGTTCAATAAAATAGTTCTATTTTTAGAAAGTCATAGAAAGAGATAATTAGGCATAAAGGATGATGGTATTGGCATGCAACCAGCTCAATCTGTGATATTGTGATAAAGAGAGTATATTACACAATAAGCCATCATATGAGGTGAAGTTTTGTTTCAGAATTAAATTCCTTCTCTATGGGTTCCTTGGTATGTCTCTAGATGCTAACATATGACTTTAAGAAAGAAAACCTAATACCACTAAGAAAGTGGCATAGAGGGTGACACATTAAGTGCATTCCTAATCAAAGTTAACTAATATATTTAATTATTTATAATTTATCATGTGGAATAAATATTATTCCAGTACGTGGTTTAATAGTTATTAATTTATTCTTGATCACATAAAAATATTAAATTTTTATTTTGTAAATATAATGATTATTTATTTATTGGAAAATAATGTAGTGATATTTACATAATAAATAATTTGTCATTATTTAATGTTTAATAAATATTATGGAGGAATTGCATAATGAGTATCTTGGTTTAGAGAGAAATATTAAATATTGAATATTATTAAATTAAATAATACTATATTATATTTCTCATTTCAAGTGCAGGTTAAGATATAATGATATTATTATTATTTGACATGTTGTTTCACTAGTATTAAAAAAATAATTAAGGTCACTTGAGAAATTATTTTATTTTAACCCTATAGATATATAAACCCAGACGTGTTATTTTCTCACAGATCTAATTAATTTATCTTTATTGTGCACAGTTGATATGGAGTATCCTCTTAATCCTACAGAACTCCCTTCTCTATGAAGTCTCCCATAAAAGGAGACCAATCTTCGTCCACCGAATCCAAAAGAATACATTTCATGTATTCAAGATTCAATCAAGGGAATAGGATTAAAGTGCAAGGATATATCGTTATAAAACCAATGTATTCCTTCAGTGATGTCTAGATATTAATATAACACATGTGGATCACTGCTAGATTAAATATACACTTTATTTCTATTACACAATGACAGTGCACTCCAGATCTGACACCAGATTGATCAATGAGTAAATAATTCCAACAAAAGTAATTATTTATTTAATTAAATTAATTATAAATAATATGTGATGACCCTCTATCTCGGTTATGATGTAATTAATCATTGTGAATTTCTATTATTCAAATATGTTGATCACGATGTTCATCTTCCCAGAAATATCAGATTAATAATTGAATTTGGAAAATATCAGCTTCTGGTGATTCCCATGACATGATTTTGTTCTTCCAGAAACCATCAGGTACCACATCATAGAATATAAAATGATTGAAAACATGTGATGACCTATATCATCACTCCCAGATCCCATTCCATAATCCTACACATTACATACTATCTTTGACTCAATCGTTACAAAACTAAAAATAAACATCCAAATTAATAAAATGAAAAATGTTTAATTTTATCTCTTACATATCAATGATATTTTCTATTTTATATATTTAGATCTCAAAAATTATATTTTTATTATTTTAACAAATAGAATTTAAAGAAAATATAGAAACCATGTATATGAAACCAAAATTTCCTCAAACATTAATTGGGTATGGTTGATCATTCTAGATGAAATTAAATAAATTGGAGTGACTAATTATATCTAATTTCAATTGGATTGATGTTAACTCTATATGTTTATTTTCCGAGATAAGATCCATAAAATGGAATTCCATTGTTCTCATGCCCACATATGTTCATCCAATATTGTCATCATGTCTTTAAAACCACATATCAAAATTCTAATTTTTCTATTGAAATATATTTCTTCTTCATTCAGATCGACCTATAGTGGTATTTCAAACATTCGATGGGAATCCCCCTTTGAGATGTTGATCATGAAAGAGTTCTTCATACTCTCTTCATTCAAATAAAGAAGATGTTCCAAAACCATTAATCAATCAGCTAACACCACATCAATAACGTTATCCAAAATCTAAATTTGGATGGATTACTCACTCGAATGCTTTCCCCAACACCATGTTCCCACAATACATCACCAACCAGTGTTGTTCTATCCTCTCTATGGTCAACATACTCAAATACAAAGAAGACCGGTTTTTTCTTACCCGGTTTCACTTTTCCACGAGGATACACACATTTGGGTTGTTTCTCAATATATGAAGTTCCACTTATCATCGCTTTAGACCACTACTTTGAGGCCAATCTCAGGTCCCTTAGTTTAGGAATGTGTTAGTAGTTTTAAGGTCCTTTACCCTTCATTGAAAAATGAAGACATTTCTTTTCTCAAATATAACACAATCCAGTGAATCCACAATGATTCATTGGAATATCCCACAAATTATTTCACATATTCTATCCATATAAATATTTTGAATATCTAATTTTCATTCTCAAAAAGAAAACTAAAAACATAATAAACTGAGATACCAAATGCATAGTAAGCGTAACAAACATCTATGGAAAAGAAGAAATAAACATGCCATAAATATTATGGAATTAATAGGTCAATAGAATTCAACCATATTCATATGGAAGACAATATAATTCTATATCCATGAAAAAAATAAAAACATAGATATTAATAATAATATCCTTATAGAGATGGAATTAATAATTTTGGACACAAAAAACATGTTGTAAAGGACTTGTTCGATGAAATTTGCATTACATCCAGACCATCTCCAAGAAATATTTTTTAATTTTTTAGGCATACACCAAATACCAAAAAATATTTTCTCACATGATGCTTGTCATTTCATCATAGAGAAATATTATCTAAATCCCCACCAGTCTTTAGTTTATGTCTAATGGATTCGCCATAACAGTCAACATGCCTTTTTATATCATTCCCTAATAAACATATTAATGAATAAATCATGGATATATATCTAAAATATGATATGAATGTTCAATACAAGGAATTGCTACATTATAATTAAAAAATCATCAAGAATTTTAATAATTCTCCAAGCATGAATAAATATGTCAATATGATATTAAACCATCCAAGCAAAGAAGATATTGGGTAAACCAATACATATTAAACATTACAATCATCAAACTTATTGGATTAACAACATATAGAGAACCAATAAATTTCTACATGATTTTAACATTAGTTTATTTATATGTGAAAATAATCTAAATATAATTTGGTAAAATGTGATTTTCAAATCATATAGACCCATATGTATAATTATATTTTAAAATATAATAAGTTGATAATTAGATATACAAATAAAGAATAATGTTGTTTTGAAAATATAATAACCCAAATCTATGAAATAAGACTTAAATAGTTTTAGATACATATGAAAAACATCCATGAAATACAATACATTTAACAATATCAAAAAAAGGGACTGTGAAAAAAATTGTTTGATATTGTGACTTTAATTCCCCAAATGATTAAATTATTAAAAAATAAAACCTAAACCCCCTCAGGGTAAATAATATTTAAAATTATTGGTGAAATAAATGAAAAATATTAAATTATCTTTTTTAAAAATATTGACATTAATCTAAAATAAAAATTTACATCTTCCATTTAATGGTAAATATTTTAAATGGGATGTGAACTACATTTAAAACCATTACTTTTATAAATATACTCCAATAATAGATCCATTAAAAAGTAAAAATTGTATCATCAAAAAATTAGAATAGGAAGGGGTAAAATGTGAAATTTAAATTAAACCACCATTTATTATTTTAAAAATACCTTTGTTTAGAATTAACATTCTATGAAAAGTAATAGTACATTAAGTTCTATTCAATGTCCCTTTTATCAAATAGGATTAATGTCATGAACCAAATCTGGTCGCCATCAAAAATTGCCCCAAACATGGCCCATGGTTAGGCCTAAAGGTAGTTCCCTATACTCATAGGCTGGAACAAGTGCTTGGGTGTCATAAATATAGGTTTGGGTATGATTTAACCAAGTATAAAATCATTTAACAACCATATACATTCAATAAACTACATATGAAAATTAACAAACAAAAAAGACCTAAATAAAATTCAGAATTGAGTACATGGTCATCAACAAGACACAAAAGGTTCAAAGATATATAAATCTCTCTGTAAAAAAGCCCAGGGAACACCAAAAGAAAAGGGGTCATCAACTATAAGCTGTCTCCACAACATCGCACCTTGGAAGAAAACTAACTGCTCAAACTGCCATCATCCAAGGCCTTTCCATTACCAATGTCAAACACAATCACGTCTACTTACACCCAAATGTGTAAGTAGGGTGTGAGAATAATACCAATATTTTACCACCCAAAGATTAAATATAGTAAGTAATACAAGATAAAAGTCATCCAATGATTAATAAACAAAAAATGGTGGCAATAATTTCTAAAGACCCTATCATTTAAAAGTAAAAATTTTTCAGCTGGAAATTTCAATGAGTAAAAAATTTAAATAAAAATTGAATCATCCTGAATTTTGATGATAAACACACAATAGTATAATGATAAATAAAAATAGTTAACAATCTCTAATCTTGGGAACCCACATAGGTACTAGATAGTTTTCAACCCGAAGTTCCTTGTATCTCGGTATAAAGAAACCATAAACATATCTATTATTCTGCATGAGCCACTAGTAGGGAACATACCCGTATCCTAGTGGTCCCCAATTATAGTCATTATTGTTTTCTTGGGGTTGTCAATTTCCAAAATTCATAGAGAAATAAGGACAAAACCACTCTAAATCACTAGCGTAGTAGTACACGTCCACCCCCCATAATACCTGAGCTTCCCCCTTGGTTCTAAACCAATTTCCAAATGTTAAAAAAAATCCATGACTACATAAAAACTCATATCTGGTCATACACATTCAAAATAGTATAAACACATTCTTTTCACCCTTTATATAACTCAATAAACAACATATAATTTCCATAAATCAATTTGAAGGAATGTGACAATACTATACACATAAAATTATGCTAAAATTCATAATTTAAAAAACAATTTCCACTAATATTACCCCAAACATGAATTAGAAGCTGCAAAAAAACCTTCCATGAATTATAAAACTACCCCATGTGGTACAACATCGAACACACTAGTAAAACAACCATTTTCACAAAAAATGGAATTTATAAGTCAATTTTTTATATATGCCACAAAAAAATTCAGTATTAAAAATGATGTATTATTGTGCTAAAATTAGAAATCATGCATGAAAAACTCATCTAGCTGTGCTTAACCATGGAATCACCTACAATAACTGTCAAAAACACCAAATACTTGCATGGAAATTCACCAGTCCCATCGCCAAACACAAAGGGTGTTCTATCAAACCTAAAACAACAATATTATACAATGAAACCCAAGATAAAACCCTAGGATCAAATCCTTACTTACTATACATTAGGAACTTCAATAAAAATGGATGAAAACTTGAGAAAATTGGAGGTACAATTAATGAAACCCACTTACTTGAGATATCTTGAGGAAATACCCCAATACACCAATAAACAAATTTTCAAGAATCCGAAACTGATATAGAGGTTTGAATATGGTAGAGTAGGTCCCGTAAGAACTGAAATGGGAGGAAAGTAGTTAAAAATGAAGGAGTTATCAATGAAAAAAAATGTCCTTTTCAAATATGAACGATTTGAGAAATCATGAGAATGTATTCCATAATCTTAGATGAATATGACCTCTACAGGATGAGAAACGATCATGGGGTTATTCCCAGGGTTAGTGGGATCGAGATAGATGTCAAATCATTAAAGAATATTAAAAAATGGATATGATTGAAAAGACACAAATTAATTTTTTTTAAACTAGAAATGGGATCATGGGATGTCCCAATACCTCAATAAAAAACACAAATCCACCAAGATTATGGATTTATTGTGGGTTAAAATAGATATTCTATTTATAATATGTCAAGGGAGGCCATGGGAAAAGTGGAATGGTTGACTACTATTGTAAGACTGAGGAGTTATAGAAGAAACGAAATTTATTTTTAAATCTTGAAATGGGTTCACAGTTTGGCCCAAACCATGAAATGCCACCTTTTCCTCAAAAAATTCATAAAATCCCCTGAAACAAGGAAATAATGGAATCTAAATGAAAAATAACTTTAAAATAATTAATTTATGTGATTATTCTCCCCACCATTAAAGTCTTCCAACCCCAGAATGTATACCTCAATCTTGATTGGAAAACAATAATGGTTGATCTTTCTCAACCAAAAAATTATGCTCCCAAGATTCATGGACATCACTCCCATGCTTCAAAAAGACCCAAACTAATTAAATAGACATTCTACAAATCACCTTATCTTGGGAATCGACTATTCACAACTGCTGTTCAGAAACATAAAAATAGAGCGCTATATCCAACTCCTCCAAATTCGTCTTATTGAACGAAACCATGTTTTACTTTTTCAATTGGGGGATGTTTAGGATGTCATGAATAGATGAAAAATGATAAGGAATATCCAGATTGTAGGCTACCTTTCCAATAATATTGATGATTTCATAACTCAGGACTTATCACGGCATCAGCTTCCCTTTCTTTCCTAAACAACGATGGCCTAGATGGGGGGTCATATTCAAGAATACTCGTTCACCCATAAAAAGCCCTAGGTCTAGAAGCCTCTAGTATGTATAAGATTTATGGTGAATCTGATCTGTCATAAAGTGACTCATGATCAACGTGACTTTTTTAGTCTTCTCTTGATCAAGGATCAGCCCCAACAATTATGTCTCACAAACCCCAGCCCTACACAGGGGGGCCGATAAGGCCGGCTATATAGTGCCTCAAAAGGAGACATTTGAATTGAGTATTGGTAACTGTTATTATTAGAAAATTCAAACGATCCCAAATGGAAATTCCAAGAGCCTCCAATGTGGAAAACACATACATGAATAATTTCATCTCGTATCTAATTTTCTCACTCTGTCTGACCATCCATTTGAGGATTGTATGTCATATTACTCTTAATCTATGACCCCAAGGCCGTCTGAAGGCCTTCCCAAAACTGAGACGTGAAAATGGGATCTCTTTCTGAGGCAACTGTTGATGGAACACCCTGAACCCTTACCACCTCCTGAAGATACAAATGGCTCAACTCATCCACATTAGTTGTATCTTTGATCGAAATGAATTTGGAAGATTTAGTTAAATGATCAATGAAAACACATAAGGAATTTTTACCCTATGGTGTACAAGGAAATCCAATAACGAAGTCTGTGGTGACCTCTTCCCACTTCTACATAGTAATGGATAATGGAAGGAGAAAAATGGAGGGCCATTGGTGCTCCTTTTTCACCTGTTGACATATGTAGAATCTCTACATGATGTCATCAATGTATTGTCTCATACCTATAAATTAGAACTACCAATTCAAATAATAATACATCTTGGTGGAACCAAATGGACATCTCACTAATACTGGTGGCTATCATGCATCAACTCCTTCCACAAAGGTGAAAGAACTACTAATTGGCCCATGAATCAAAATATTCCCTCGGGAGATGATGACCAATATAAATACACCCCCACACAATGAAAAAAATACATTGAACACTAAAAAATATCATAATGCGATGGTTGTCTATGAATCAACTCTATAGTAGAAGGAGTCAACATAATACTCGCTAGTAACACACCATCACTTTTCCTATTGAAAACCACTTGAATTAGAGAAAAGATCCCCATTTGAGTCCTCTTATCACTGGACTTCCCGAAGGATTTCACAAGTTCATTTCTATACAATGAATCTGCCACCACATTTCCCTTTTCTGAGGAATAGATAATGTCATTGTCAAAACTCTATTGGTTCTCAATGCAACACCACTACCTCATACTAAGATACCTCGAAGAGAATATGTATCAAAATAATTTTTGATCAGATTAAACCAAAAACATCTCAGCAAAGAGTTAGGGATAACAAGTCTTCATAAAATGAATCATAGCTATTAACCCCAAATTGTGTGTCTTATAATTGATTTCATTTTTTTGGAGTTGATGACAACCATATGCCGCCACGTGATCATCCTATATAAGGATACACCCGAGACCCATACCTGAAGAATTTCAATACACCGCATAAACCATTCCAGCCTTTGAAAAAATTAGAATAGTTGAGGTAGTCAACCACTGCTTCAACTTCAAAAAGGATTCCTGACATTTTTGGCCCCATACAAACATCACCCCTTTCCAGGTGAGCGTGGTCATGGGTGAGGCAAGGTGAGAGAAATCCCAATCAAACGGCTTATAGTAACCAGTCAGTTTGAGGAAACTCCGGATCTCAAACACATTATTTTTCCGATCCGTTGCCATAATTGCAGTAATCATGTTAAGGTCCACTGATACCCACTGCTCTAATATCACATGCCCCTTGAAAATTCACCACATAATTTATAAGGTGTATTTGGAAAAATAATAATAGAGGCAGTGCTCTCGCAAGATTCCCAAAACAATTTGCAAACGATGTATTTGTTACTCCATAGATAAAGAGTAAACTATGATGTCATCCATGAATACCATGAAAAAAGAGTCAAGATACAGGTAGAACACTCTATTCATGAGTTCTATGAAGACTGTTGGCGAATTGGTCAATCTAAAAAGCATGAACAGGTACTCATAGTGGTCATACCTTCTTTGGAATGTTCTCTTCATAATATCTGCCCCTTTCACCTAGAGTTGGTTGTAACCCGAACACAAGTCTATTTGGGAAATCCACTTTATCTCCTTCAATTGGTCATAAAAGTCATCTATCAGGGAAAATGATATTTATTCTTAATGGTTAACCTGTTCAGCTTCGTGTAATCAATATACAACTACAGGGGTCGCCCATAATTCTTCGCAAATAAAATAGGAACAACCAAGGAGATAAGCTCAGGTGAATGCATCCTTTGGATTCAAAATTTTATAATTGTACATTTAATTTTCCTAAGCTTGGTGGTGTCCATAATAAATGAGGGAAGAGATATTGGCTATGTTTTTGGTGTGAAATCAATCAATAACTCCATGTCCTGCTTCGGAGGTATGTCTAAAAAACATATGGGAATACTTCTTGAAACTCATCCACTACATGAGGTTTTACTAAATTAGGATAATGGAAAAAATCCTCTAGAGTGGGTGAAAATAAATGGATGAAAATATTCCCCAACACTAGGAGGGGAGGTCCTGCACGATCTGACTAATGACCCCAATCCCCAATGAAAACCTGACGACTCCCATCTAGTGTCGTGAAACTAACACGTCTCTTATAGCAATTGATATGCACTTAAAAGTGTACAATCCAATTCATTCCATGTATCATGCAAAATAATACCATATTTAAGACTTGGAGGTCCCCCCCTATCACAACCCCTAACACAAAAAGCACTCACGACAGACACCTAAGACCCTCCTCTTTTTTCTTTCCTAGTGGCGTCACCAATTCCATTGTAAAAGGAAAAATATTGGTTTGAAAATTTTTTGTGTTAACAATATGGATATATATGAATGAAATAGAGGGAACAATATCAGAAAGTGTAGAATTTATAGAAGAGGAAATCAAAACAGTACCTCGTAAAGTCAATGGTCCCCCCTGATCCTGTTGGTACCTTATCCACCACATGGAGATGCCTAGTCTCTACCTAATAATGAACACTCACATGTGGATCTACCCTTAACAAGATATGACCAGAAAATGAGTTGAACCATGCACCATAGACACCGAACTAAGATATCATCGTTCTAGATGGCTCCGACATAAATACCACCCCTCTAAAATCCACAGAACCTTCCCCACTCTATAGTGGATGCACAATCCTGCAAAAGTGATTCAAGTGTCCCATACCTCCACAATGATAATAATTATTTTTAGGATATGTAAATGATGGTCGTATGTTCCATGGCCTCTTATAATGATGTCACAAGATAGAACTTGAATCTTAATCCACCAATGAAAACGACCTGGATGGACGGCCAGAGCGACGTCCTCCATTCATACCCTGCTCATCTCACTTACAATTGATCTTAGATGTAATAACCCTATCCATTAATGATACTATCCAAGATAACCATCCCTCCCATTTTTTTTGATCTCCACCATGAAAACTCTATCAACCACTTCATTATAGGTTTGCAGTATGAACATGAATATATGGGAATAGATCTTTGGCCGCAAACCCTTCTCGATCATTTGGGCCTTCATCTACTCATTGAAGACCATTATCAGATCATAATAAACAAAATAAACAAAATAGTTGGCATACTATATCATAGAAATATCCCCCTGAACTGTTCTATCATCTCTTTGGATCGATCATATTTCAAAACATCAGGGCAGTAATGGTCATTAGAGATAACCTAGAAGTCCTTGCAGCTCATCTACTCATGCTTCCCAGCTTGAAGAACTAATTACCACCACCATTGGATGGGACCGTATAATTGTAATGAGTCGCATTTCACTCAAACCTCATTTGGTGTTTCTAGGATCTAATACATGTGCTAAATGATTTTGAGACACTCTTCCACTTCCTAGGGATCTGTGCAACCTCGAAATTTTAGAGGACTATTTTTTAGAAACTATATGGCACTGTCCTACCTAGGAAAGATATTATCTTCTCTAATTGGGGATAGAATATGAGTTTATCCCTATCCAAGAGCAAGGATATCCCAAACAAAAACCTCTACTATCCTCTGATCAAGTGGTGAGGGAGAACTCTCTTCGAATTACTCATGTGGGTGGATGAGAGATTTCTAGGGAGGCATGTTGATACAAAAGGTAATAGTCCCAAGAGAAAAAATCAGTACAAACATTCTGAAAAGGTTCATCAATAATGTCAAATATAAACTATCCAAAAACATTACAAATATAAAATAATCAACTACTTCACCCCAACCTGATGTCCAGGTGCATCTGCAGCCCACACATCTCACAAGGTAGTGAAGTCAAACAAACAACTCCCACATCCCATGGTGACTCGAGGTAAGTCCTGAGAGGTGAGTGCTAGGCACCATAATCATGACCAAAACTCTAATACCTATCATTCATAGATCCTTTATAGCCTGACTCATCCCAAAATAATAATATAACCCAAAATCATTAACCTCCTCTGATGCCAATTTGTCATTAACTGAATATGGTCACCATCAAAACTGGCATAATAACCAGCCCATGGAATAGGCCAAAGGGCGTTCCTTATCCCCACAGGCTTGCACAAGTTCTCGTCCATCATAAATATTGGTTTGGGAATGATTTACCTATGTTTAGAATCATTTAACAACCAATTAAAACCAATAATCTAAATCTGAAAATAACCAACCAAACTAGCCTAAAATAAAATTTATAACTGAACACATGGTCTTAAACAAGACTAAAGTGGTCAATATATATACGTTAAAGTATCACAAAAATTTCCTAATGAACACCACATTACAAGGGACCATCACCAATGTGTTGTCTCCCCAACACCGCACTATGGAAAAAACTAACAACATCACCCAAAGCCTTACCTTTACCTGTGTCAAACAAGATAACGTATACTAATATCCAAATGTGTAATTAGGTTTTTAGTCTATTCCTAATAGGATACCACCAAAATATTCCATCTAGTATGCAATACTTGATAAAAATCATGGATGTCTTAATAAACAAGAAATGGTGGAGATAATTTCTAAAGAATGAAACATTTAAAAGTAAATATTTTTCATACAGAAATATTAAAGAGTGAACACATTTCAATAGAACATGTATTATATTTAATTTTCCAACAAAACAAACGAGAGTACAATGATAAAAACAAAATAGTCAACATGGACTAATCGCAGGGTCACCGTTATGCACTAGATAGTTTTGGGGCCCATATACCTCATATCTCTATGTGATGTAACCATAATTTTTTTTGTAATGCACGAGAAACTTGTAAGGAACATAACTAAAACCTATTGGTCCCCAATCATCTTCATTATAGTATTTTTAGTGTTTTCAATTTCCAATTTCCTAAATGTAATAAGGACAAAACCACTCAGGATCACTATCTTTCTAGTAAACATCCTCCCACCCCGATACTCGGGTTTCCCCTTTTGTGCTCAAACAATATCCACAAGTTACAAAAATAAATTTTCACATAAAAACATATGTTCTTGTCAGACACATTAAAAATAGTAGCTAAAAACGCATTCCACCATTTATATAACTCAATAAAACACAATGAATTTTTATAAAACAATTTCAAGGAATGTTTCCAAACATTGCACATACATTTAATCTAAAATACCTCGTTGGAAACACAATACCCCCAAATTTTACCCAAAACAAGAATTATCAGTGGAATTATATTTAATAAAAACCTTCCATCGGTTATAAAATATCCCCAGGTGGTAAAACATCTAACACACATGTAAAAAACCCATTTTCACACTAAAATGGAATTTAAAAATCACCTGCTTACCATATTCCCCCAAAATTATTTTTCATAGCTTTATTAATGATTTAGGGGTATGATAAATATATAAATAAATAAATACTAACTCATTTAGTAGTGCCTACACATGGGACCACCTACCACAAGTGTAAAAACACCAAATCCTTGTGTGAAAGTACAACCGCACGACCGTCACACCATAAGGGTGTTAAATCCAACCTAAATCTAGAATATTAGACCAATAAATCCAATATCAAGCCTTTTTTTAATACCTAATTATTTTATATAAGGAAAATCTTGAAAATTGAATAAACTGAAATCAAATTGGAGGAGGAAGAATGGAAGAAAACTTACTTGAGATATATTGATGAAATCCCCCCAAATACACCAATAGGTGAATCTACAAGAAACAAAAATAGATATGGAGGTTTTAATAAGGATGATGAGTTCAAATGAGAACTGAAATGGGGAAAAATAGTAAAAAATGAAGGAGTTATGAAAGAAACTATTGACCTTTTCAAATATGAATGATTTGAGAATGCATGAGAAATTTTTCTCTAATCTGTGATGATTATTAACTCAAAATAGGGATTAACGAAAATGAGGTTTTTCCTTCGGTCTCTAGACTAGAGTAAGAGGTAGAATCACTAAAAAATATATAAAAATTAATATATATAAACAAAACAATTTTTTTAAACTGTAAATTGGATCACCAAATGGCACAATACCATACTAAATAACCCAAATCCACCATGATTATAGATTATTAAGGGGTCCAAATGGATGTGGTGATTTTTAAAGGTTAGGGGACAACAATTGGAAAGTGTAATGGGTGAAATTTTTGAAAAACAGATGAGTTATAAAATTAAAAAAAAAAATTGGAAATGGGCTCATGGCTTGGACCAAAACTTGGAAACCCACCCTTTCTTCTAAAAATGCATTGAAAACCCCCGCAACAATGAAATAATGTGAATTACATGAAAAAATTATTTAAAAATAATTCATGCATGTGATAATTAGAAAAGTAAATATAATAAAATAGTATGGTTGGAGAACAGGAATATATTAGAAACAAGTTCTTCATGAAAAAACATAACTCAAGGAAATGAGGATTATAATGATTGTATAACTTATGAGATTTATAATCCATAAATCATGACACAATTGAAAAGGAATTTTTATGGTAAAAAGTAAATAATGATTATATACAACATAGTAGAATCATTTATAGTAATGTATCAATATTATATGAAATATGGTCTGGTGAACAATCATAACTCAATGAGAAAAAAACAGTTACCAAATAACTCTTGTGATTACTATAACACATGACTCAAAATTCATTTAACAAAAAGAATACTATTTGGATTAGATTATCTAAAAAATTACTTAAAAATGTATTCAACATTCATTGGATATTAAATCAATAGAACATTGTATAATGTAATCATTATTACAATCATTTAAGATTACTTAGTGATGTTTAATTGAGGCTAAGAAAAGGTTTTTAGCTTGAGTATCATTTTAATGATAATATCATGAAGGGGTGGTATTCTATTTGAAATTAAAGTAAATTTATAATAATAAAATTAATTATATGATATATCAAATATGTGTTATATACACAACATGTATGAAATTAGGTTCATAAAACGAATCATGTCTCAAAGAGAATAATTGGAGATGAAAAACCTTATGTTGGCCCTGATTTGATCTTCAATTACACAAAAAACCTAAATTATTAAATAATGTTAATTAAATACATACCCACGAACACTATTCATATAAATAACTATTTATATGGAAAATTAATAATCATTTAATATTAATAAAAGTTTTTTATATATATTTTAAGAATCATGTGTAAGTAATTTTTCTATTTTGAATTACTTTCATAAATTAAATGTTGGGTTTTAATAATTTTTTACCATATATGGTATGTTAATAAATATTCCTCTAATATATAAATCAATTACTTAATTCCATGGTATTATTGATTATAGTCCATGAAGATAGAATCAATGATGGCATGTTTTAATGTTTCTTAATGAAAACATAGAGAATAATTTATTTATGAGAAAAATATTCATATAAACATAAAAATTTTATATATATTTATATAATATTAAGTTATTTATGATTTTATCATATTCATCTATTATATAAATGCATAACATTTTTCAAGTTCTTTTTTAATCCAACCTACACTTTTTCTTCAATGATTAATGGGTGATCAATGGGTTGTTTTCATGTAATATCATTATACCATAAAAATAAAGATTTCTAATAGTTCTCATTAGTGTGATATATCGTAATTAAAATTAATTTTGAAGATATTATAATTTAAATAAAGTTATTAAAAATAAAAAAGAAGTTACTTCCCACTTAGTTATATCATTTTAAATGACTGAATTAATAGAAATCTTTTATTGTTCATATCATTATTAGTTGCTCCAATTGGTAAAAATATAACCTCAATGATATCATAAAAATCCTATTTTTTCTTTAATATCATTATAATGTCCTTCCATGTAATGTAGTTATGAAAATAAAAATGAAAATCTATTTTCCATTAAGGGAAGTAGTCCACACATATGCATGGTTGACGATTTCATTTTTAATATAATGGGATTAAAGAGTAATTATGTTAGATATTTTATAAATATATAAATTTAATAAATATAAAAAATAATTAATAAATTCAATTTTTATAACATCTATTTGTTTTTTTGTAAAATCAATCATATGGTGCCATTGAGGAGGTAGAACACACAACACATGAATCACATCATATTTTTTTTATAAATATGAAAATGCGAGTAATGATTATTAAAATATAAAAATATAATTAAATTCATAACTGATAAATATTTAATTTCACTGATATTTGATAAATTCAATTTGAAAAAAAATAGACAAGAATGAGGTTATGTAAAAATAAGTACTCACATTGAGAACATTAATATTTCCTTGGATGATCCCTTATAAATGGATGTGATAGGAAATTATATTATTACCATAATATAAATAGTATGAGAGTGTATTATAAGATAATAAAATGGGTTGGTTTATAAATAGAAAAAATATATTTTCAGTTTCATGAAGGTGTGGTGGGACACCCTATTTATAAGTGGTGGGAATGGTACTTTTTAATATTTCAAATTTAAAAAATGGAGGCACATTAGAAACATGTAATGTGTCTTCAAAACATATTAATAATGTATTATGATAGATATAAGAGATATATAAACATCATAGACTCAATTATAGACAATTTTGTATCGTGTTTTAATCTCCTAATTAGTTGAATTACAACTTTTTCCTTTTATTATTTATCATAGTAACTAGTTTTAACTAAGGATTTATAATCATTATAACTAAAAAACATATCATAATTATAACATATGGATGAATTGATTATTAATTTATAATTCATTTCAATTTTTTATAAAACATTATATTTTTTCTAAAATATTATGTATGTTTATATAAGTTGAATCCCATAATTTTTAAACCATTAATTGAAAAATAATATATATATATATATATATAATTAAAATATAGTTTAATGACTTTATAATTTATAGTTATATACAATTAATTTGATAAAATTCATTTTATTTGTAAGAAATTTTTTTTATCACTATTCAAATTAACAATAACATATTATGAAAATATAGAAATTCCGTCGTAAAAAATATTATTATGTTTAATTTTGAAATGATTTTCATTTTAAGAAATAAATTAAAAAATATTAGAGTTCAAAATTTAAAAAAATCCCAAAAGGTTGGGGAAAATTTTTCATATTGAAAATATGTTTTTAAAATCTAAAAAATCATTTATTCTTCTTTACTATAAATTACTGATTTATTTATTTATAATATATAATTCAAATTATATATTTATTTTATTATTATTTCATAATAATATACTTTTATTTTCAATATAAAACCCCAATTCTATAAAAATTTATTATTCAACATTAAATGATTTTCTTAGTTGTTTTAGATATACTAATTTATTTTCCTTGTTTTTAAATGTATCAATTATTTTTATTCTATAAATATTTCATAAAGTGGATGATCATTTTTATTCATTCTAATTCAATATCTAGGTTTTAATGATAAAAGATAATATTTATATTTTATTAAAAAAATATTATAATTTTTGTTCTATGATGCGTGTGGAGAAAGAAATAAAAAAATTAAATTAGTTAATAGAAATGATTTATTCAAATATTTGGTTTCTAAAATCTCATCCCCCAATTAGTTTCTTCCCCGAATATCCAAATATTTCATATTGATGAGTTTAGGGAAGGGTATTCTTAAAATGTTTATGAATCATGATATAACTTCTAATAAGAAATTTACATTACTTTGGAGATATCAAGTTACTTATACATCCTGAAACAACATTTTTCATTTCTATAATCATATACCATAGTATTAAAATACCATAATCATATAATTTCTATAATATAGTATTTCAAAACTCATTTGAATTTTTGTATCCGTAAACCGCACATTATTTATGTATTACACATAGAAATTAAATATATCTTTAACTCTCAAATAGTTTTATCCACTAGTCCATAATGTTACACAATGGTAAATGTTTTTAATAATCCCAAATATTATATAAATATTAAAAACGAATTATCATTAATCTAAAGAATATTGATTCTATATAGATTAAATGTATAAAATCACAAGACCATTTATTATATAATCATCAAAAATATATGAAACCTTATACATATCCATCCCTCAAACATATTTTCAAAACTATTTTTCTCAAAAAATAAACTTTTCGCACAAAATCATTACTCAAGGACCTCAAAATAATTTAATATAAAATTTAAAATAATTAGTGAAAAAATACTTATTAAGTATCCATAGATGGTTTACATGATCATTAATAACCTTTTGACATCAAAAAAATGTCATTGATATAGATCTATACACTAATTAAAATACCTAATGGTTTAAAAAATTCACTTCTATTATGACTTCATCTGTACTACCATAAATAAAAATATTCAAATCACATTTTCCATCATAATTTTCATATAATAAAAAATTTTCCCATTTATGAATTCTCTATATTGGGTCATATAACATAATTGTTTCTATGTACAAACTATTCTCAACATCATTACTATGATCTGATTTCAACTAAATACTAAAAACCAAAATGGATATCATGAAAACGAGGGTAAATAATAATTTGAATATAAAACATGATCCTAATATTTTTCTCATGTAACACATTCATTTTATCCATTAACTCATCTATATGAATCTAATTAACAATCACTGAGGTTTACATGTATTTCATAACCTAATAACATGAAGTAATTAATAAATAAATCATTTCTAATTGTCTATAAATAGAATGTGATTGACGAATGAATATCCCTTGGGATTGTCAAATCATGTGTACACTCCTTCCACTTTTTCATTAACAAGGCGATGATAGAATTTATACCCAATGGACCCATTTTGGTTTTATTAAACCTAGGTATATCTATTCCAAGGTATGTGTCTACATGTAGTATTATGATAGGAACATAATTTATATGAAAATTATATAATCAAGAAATTACAGAAATATAATGATTGCGTCCTATAATTTTACTTATTCATGGGATTTTAACTAAAGGTCCCTTATTATATTCCCCAAAATAAAATGATCTTTCTTTACATTAACATAAAATCACATATTAATACCATAAGGTTATCTATATCATTAAAAAAACAAATATATTTTATCTACCCTTTATTATCCAAAAAAATTGATAGTATACATTTTTTCGAAACCCTTATTTTGATATAAAATATGTTGACCCAGACCAATACTCCTAGATTAGGTGCCATAAATATACACATTACATATTTAAAAATATACATTCTTGAAAAACAATGATGTATTCATCTATAATAACAACATAAATAATGATTAAAGTATTATCTTTGACCATTATCATATTTTTTTAATATATTTATAGAATT